>OMNW01034923.1:71176-92524 GCA_900303245.1 Selene dorsalis | reverse complement strand
TCACTCTTCATCTTCTTTTTTTTTTCCATCCTCTGAGAGACTAAGCATCTTCAGCTCAGCTGGTTCTGAGGAACATTACAGTTGGGACTGAGGTGGCGAGCCAACCCAGAGTCTGTCTACTATTTGTTTTGTCACTTTTATTGATAATTTAGTGCTGTGTTGATACTGTTACTGCCATCATTATTATTTTATTATTTTATTTATTTATTAGTGATTAGTTGACCTGCAGGTAAGAAACAAAACAGAGTTTAAGCATAATCAAATAGAAATAAATTAAACACTTAATATTAGACCTAAATTAATAATTAGACACCAAAATTCGCTACTTATCTGACAGGTGGAGAGAGGGAAAAGGTTATTTATTCATCTTTGGTATTCATTTGTTGTTGGTTGTTATTATATGTGTTGATTGTTATTTATTTTAAGAGAAAAGAAAGAAAGGGAAGAAGAAAAAAAGAAACTAAGAAGCCAATTGATTTATATTGAAATAAATTTAATTATTAACTTTCTTTTTTTCTTATAACCTAACAGTGATCTCTTGTTTGTTTTTACTCACACCCATTTCTCCAGAGCAAACTTAATCTTCTGACGAACTGGTCCACCTTTAAGTTTTAATTTTACTTACTTTATTTTAATAACTGCTTCTGTCTTTTAACCAGTTGTTACATATCGTGTTTACATAAACTTTGTATTAGGTTCAGAGTTCACATCACCACTCATGTGGTAGCACATTTAGCTGTTGCCAACATCCTGTTCTTTTATATGCTAAAATATTCACTGCTTTAATTAGGATTACGATTGTTGAGTCATTTTCAGACATAGTTGCGGTGGTTTTTAGGACCACTATCATTCCTCTGGGCTAAAGTTCACTAAACATTCAGGATTAGTTTATCTGGGTGTTTCCTTCTTTACATGTGACACAGAAACAGCCACATAATGGTAGCCCAGTAGTCCTCAGAATTATTTAAAATTGCTCAAGATAAATGACTATGGTAGCAATTAAGTAGTTAACCTAACAAATTAGAACAACAACAAAAATGAAAATCTAGGGCTCAACAGTTCAAGGTGAAAACGTCCTCAAAATTCTTTGATAAGCTGGAGCAAACCCTCACTGCTGTTGCCTATCATTTTATATCACCATAGTGATTAAGGAACCTTTGATCTTTGTGGTGGATCTCACTGGAGTCATGGCTCACACATAATTAAAGTTATTAATCCTTTAAGCCAGGAGAGGAATGCAGTTCTTTGGCTTGTGTCACTGGTTCTCACACACGCACATCCCACAGCACACCTGAAAACATGTAAGCATACAATACACAGACAAATGCTGAGAGGAAAAAGCTCAGAGACATGGAGCTCTGTAGACACAGTCTGTGACAAACATATAATACACAGGAATATGCTGTATGTGCACACAAAGAAACAATAACTGAATGATATCTGTATGGTATAGAATAAATATTTAATATCTGTATTTCCAAAGTGTGAGGCAGAGGAATATGGATTATTTTTTGTACACTTATAATAGGCCCCTTGTTAAATGGTCCATCCCAGTTCTCCTTCATCGTGGTTGCATATGAGTCGATATGGTTTTGGACACGGCGAGGTGAGGCGTGTTACTTGGCCAGACGTTCATACATTCCTCAAACAGAGACGTGGACAGTAAGTGGACAAGATGTCGTCAGAGAGAACATTACATACTTTCTGGTTTTGAGCCTTTGTCTGTCCATTTTTTAAAAAAGATTTTCCTTCAAACATATTGTCTCACACACTCTCTCACCACCTTTCTCCCTTTCTGCCTCTCAATGCTTGCTGGTACCACAGAAATACAGAGAGGGACTATCTGCTTCTCAGTGATTGAGATAAGCAACTTCTCTGATTCCCTGCCTCCCTCTTAAGCAGAGTCTTTCATATGTTTTTAATATGGGAACACAGTTCAGGTATAGTTCAAATACATTATCAAGACCCAAGTCTCCCTCAGTGTGGGTCTTGCGCAAATGCAAGAGTAAATGCAACAAATATATATAGACCTGCTCAAGTCAGTGTGTATTGTTCACTGTTGCTGTAAATGCAGCCATGGCATCAGATCCAAGCTCTGGCAGGTAAAATTAGAAGCAGTGGGGGATATCAAAGTGATAATGGTTTCACCTCTCCTCATGCAGATTTTGAACTGTCATTATTTGTTGGCGCTTGTAGTTTGGTCTTGGTGTCTCGCACTCTCTCTGTGTCCACAGATCTCTCCAGAGCTACATCCCTCTGCACCAGCCGCCACCTCCATCACCTCCTTCCTCCTGCTGTTAAACCGGCCTGCCCTCCCTCCTCCCTGTCTGCCACCCAGTACTCCCATTAAGCTGGCCTTCCCTCCCTGCCTTTCCTCCCCACCAGAAGCAGCCTTCATCAGCTCTTGTTAACTGACTGATTTCTATGTTTTCCATATTCCGTGTTGTAAACTGTTTTCTTGTCTTGCCTTGCCTGGGCTTTTTCGGTGATCCTGGATATCTTAATTCCACTTTTGTGCAATAGCCCCCAGGAAATCTACTGATCCATGATTGTTGTTATTGATGTTGAAGATTTCAGCTTTTCTTTAAAACCGTCACCAGGAGCAGGGAATGGTGTTAGGAAACGAAAGCTAAAGAATATCAGGTGTGTCAGGAATCATGTGTATCAGTGCACAAGTGCATCAATTAGGCTGATGGCTCCCACAGTCCTGCAGCTGCTCGTGAGAGATCACTGATGCTAGATCTGTTCTGTCTTCCAGTGTGACATCATTATCTATCACCTGCCTGCTCCTGATCACGGTTTTACAGGTAAACTGAATATGTGAAGAACTGCTATTTATTCAAGCAAAGACTAACTAATAAATATTTAGTCTAGCTTTTAACCATACGATACGTAGAGGGAGACACCTGGTCCTGGAAGATGACACTGAGATTACATAGGATTTAATAAATCTTCTAAGGTCAATTCTCCCCCTGCCAAGAAGTTAGTTCTGCTTGTGGAGTACGTTCAACTGCTTAGTCTCACAGCTGAATTCAAACAAAACAGATGTAAACAACTGGAGTTTACATAAGCTCATTTTGCTCAAGAATTTGCTGACCGAGACAAGCACATCCTTACAGTCAGATTAAACCTCATTATTCCAGCCCCACAGCAGAGTGAGGCAGGTAACACAACATGCACTTGTAATGATGTGGGTTTTAATCAAGAAACAGCCCCTCTCTTCACTGGCCCACCACTGTGCTGTGCTGTCATCCCCAAACATCATGGAAAATGAAAAACGGGTAATAAAAGCTACTAGACCAGAACTGATAATGTTGTGTCATTTGCTGTAATATCCACGTTGTGAGGCGGTAAGTATTACATTATTGTTATTGGCTCATATCCATACGCCAATAACAGACTGGGCCTGAATTACAGAGAGGATTTGTCCCAGTGAGGAGGCGGCTGTGTGCCCAACACCCGACACTACTGCCAAATGACCCGTGGCCCTTTCTACAGCCACATCCACATGCACACACACGTACATAGTGTTGTGCGATATTACGATATCGTAGTGCGATATAAAAATGTCTATCATAGGATATAACCCTCTATTGTTTATATCGTAATTTTAACGTGTGGGGTACTGGGTTAGCTCAGTTGCTATGTTAACGTTACTACGGGTCACAGAAGATGTTTGTTGCGGTGATACAAGTCAGCAGTGTAAGACTCAAGGATGTGGGAGACTGAAACATCCCTGGACGCTTCGAGTGACAGGCAAACAGTCGATCATTTAACAGCTGTGTAGTTGGGTTGCAGCACCACCTCCATGTGTGTTTATTGACAACAGAACAGCATGTAGTGAGAACAGGAGCACTAAAGGAGAGGAGATTATAAACTAAAAAGGACACGTCAGCTCGTCGGTATGGTAACAGTAACAGATGACTGTTACTGTGCGTCTGCCCCAACTCTGAAGCACCGGCGGCATTAATGAAGCAGCGGCAGGCCGCTCACCGTCACTGAAACACCGGATGGAATCTCCAGTTAAATACACTGAGCTGCAGTAACCCTGAGTTCGATTCCACCCGGTGGCCCCTTTGCTGCGTGTCCCCCTCTCTCTCTCCCTCCAGCTGTCCTTTCAAAATAAATGCACAAAAAGCCTGAGAACCAAATTCTCTGTGTACGAAAACCCTGTATATATATACTTTTAAGAAAAAATACTGTATCGGGATACATATCGTTATCGGGATAGAAAATTTTGTCCATATATATCACACAGCACTACACGTAGACAAACAAAAGAAAAGGAAAAGGAGGAGGAGAGGAGCAAATTTAAATCCACGCAAAGCCTCAAATCTTATTTGAAAAGATAACACCTCAAGCAATTTGGTGTAAATGATTTGATTCCCAGTGGTTTCCCAGTGTTGGTGTGTGTAACTGTTTGTATGTACACATGCATCCATTTGCGTGTGTTGAAGCTAAATCCCTGTATGTGGAGTCAGTGGTATCTATTTGTATAATGGAGACCAACTAGGGATTGGTGTTTTCGTAAACACGCCTCATTCCTAAATGCAATACTCTCCAGCTGTAACAACACACAACACCAGATCAATCCTGATGCTCATTCATCATGTTCCAGCTGCTGCCAAGATACACAGAACACAGCTCAAAACACATGCTGTACACGAACACATATGTTTCAATAGGCTGAAACATTCACATGGCTTAGACGCACGTGCGAACCAGAATGCACTCCCTACACGCTGTAAATCACTGCAAGGAATGACGTTGTTTTTCAGCTGCTGCTGCCCTGAAAAAAACTTTATGTCCCTTCGTGTACATGTCATTTTCAATGTTTTTGGTGAACTTATACAGTAGTTACTTGAAAGTATGCAAAGTTGCCAGTGTTTTCTCTTTTCTGTAAAACATTGGTTATTGTGAAAAAACAAAATAATGGGAAATGGGGGTACTTGATTACGATTTGGCAAACCTCAGCTTGAAACTTTATTACACTTTGTTGCCTTTCCAGCACTCCCGTGGTAACAGCAGAATTGGTTATGATTGGTGTTGAATCTAAAGTTTGAGTGTTTATACTTTAAAGGTCTCATATGTCCCCGAATTGAAAACAAATTCACTGAACTGAAGCAACAGGCCGATCAATTGATATGATATTTAAATTTGAGGGGTTGGCTAAAATGGGAGTTGCTCAGACAAGTCATTTTATCAAACAACTATGTAACTGTAGATGAAAATGCCTCCCAAGGCGTATCTGACATCATTCTGCTTTGAAAACCCTGTCCCGTGGCAGCAGTCTGAACAACGCAGACACAGACAGGTGAGTTGCAAGATCTCAGGTGATCTTTTGTTTCACATTTAAGAGAAATCACTTGATATTTTCATCTGTGTCTTTCTCCAAGTTACAGAAATGTCCATGTTCTTCATGCTTGATTTACCTAATCCCGGTGAATACAATGCTATCAGAGAGTAAATGTTTTCTTACAGCTACCTCAGTTCCTTCAGTGGCTGTTTAGGATTAATGACATAATCTGGGATTAAGTTATGTTTGATGTCCAAATAACTATCAAATCAAACACAAGTGAAAAACAGGGGTGAGGTTTAACACCCTGTTCAGATATATATTATTAAAGTAAACAAGCCTTTAACAGCACCAGAGAACATTACAAACATGGATTTAGTATCTCTCCAGTGTGAGTGTGAGTCAGTGTATTAAAACACCTACATCAAATAGGGACTCATAGAGGTTTTTAGTTTTTGTATTTTCAATCCAGTACCTTTAAATAGAATACAGGGAACATTAAAGGGGTTGTGACTCTCTCTAGAGAAATACACTTTGCATCTACAGGCAGCATTCAATTAAAATCCTTAAAGCCCTTTCTGCAGGCAAGGGATAGGTGACAATTACATGTACGCTCATGTACACACAGACGCGCGCACACATTGGGAGGGGATTTAGAGAGACGGCTCCAGAGTCTGACATCAATACACTCAATTCAAACCTTCAACTTACATTCTGCCACAGGGCTGATGTCCACTAACACTCAGGACAACACAAAGAACATGTTCTGCATTGATCATTATACAAATGCGTATACACACCAAGGATGAATTATCCACACAAACACCCCATGTACACAAACACTCATACATGTTATGAGTGCAGTCTGTCTTCCTCTCCCTTTCACAAACACACACACAGCAAATGAAATCCCTCCCTGTCTGTGTTAGTCTTCCAGTAATGTATTCAGCTGCACACCTCCAGTATTTACCAAGCTCACTGTGTCTGGCATCTCCTTAAAGGTGAAAACACCTCAAAATGTCTCTGGTGGCGACCGGCTGCACCCAGTGAAATTACACCGCGGACTCCTGATGTACACTAGAGTACAGTGGACGATATGACAGCATATTACCAGTCAGTGACAAAACAACATAACGCAACACAAAAAACAAGTGAATTTGGCTGCTGGACGTCGTCTTGTGACCCTGGCAGATGACGAGTGCCTGATAATATGATCCGTTGTGAAAGTATTTGCTGAGCAGGAACAGATAGTCACACAGATTCTTATGTCTATATAATGAGAAGAAAAGGAATAGTTCCAACACTACCCATAATGCATTGCAAAATCTGGAATAAATCAAGCATGATTTTGATGATATGAATGACTGAAGAAAGACCACACAGGAAGGCCTTCCACTGGACTGTATGGTTAGACAAAGCTGTGTACTTAACTCTCATTTATAGTCTTTGACACTCACTAGTTGGGGGATGTTTTATTTACATTTTGTTCAGAAATTCTAGGATAAATAATGTAGGATTTACAATGTGGATAAGAAATACTATGACAAAACATGATGATCTAACATGGACTAACATGATAATCTGTCTATGGTCATCCAAGCAAATTACGGCTGTCTTGAGCAAATATTACAAATCCTTTCAGAGTGACTTTTACATCTTGAATGAACCTTAATTAGCCTATTAAAGGCCAGAGTCTGACTGTAGAAATTTCACCACCATCATTATCATAAAATCATAAATGAAAGATTTCACTAGTTGAAGGACTGTTTCCATTTGTAGAAAGAGAAAATGCTTCTAAAACTGTGAATCTCAGGATTTAAATATTTCAACTTTACTCTGTAGCATCTCTTCCCTTCCTCCCTCCAATTATTCAGTTGCAGCTGTTAATTAGAAACCAGCAGGAACCACATGTTGTCTCGGCTGCCAATTAGGGAGCAGCTCATGCGTGGATGAGGTAACAGCGTGGCGTGGTCAGAGCTATCTGAGCCGTGTGATTGGTCGGCTTTCCTCGCAGATGAAGAGGCAAGCGCCTTGGAGAGAAGAGAGAAAAAAGGGACGAGCGGTTAGGTAAGTACTCCTCCAAAAGTTATGCAACACGCATCGATTGAGGAGTGTAAACATACAGCAGAAGCCACTTACCCTGCCTGAAGTTTGTGTTCTGTCGGCTTGCCGTCCCTGTCTGGGGAGCTCTGTCTCCAGACACCCCTAATGATTTAGAGAGTAAATGATCCGCGATGGAGTGGATTTACACAGTTGGGCTCAGCTCCTGCCTGAGACATCTGAGGTACAATGGGTACAGAAACCTCAAATGATAAAAACCTCCTCTGATCCAAGAGTCCCCCGCTACATAACACGCACTTAAGCCGCCAACTGGACGTGACTCCTTGTGAGGACACTAGGCACGTCCTGATAGGGTGAAATACTCCAGGCAGTAAAATATCAGGTCTCCTTTTGGCCAGCTGCGGTGGGTCATCAACATCCTCCATTCAAACAATACTGTGGGATAATTTACTCGGAGATGTTGCTTATTATTTACTATCAGGCCAAAAAGGCGTTTAGAAGCATTTGGCCGACACATAAAGGAACCATAAAATGTTTTTCATCCAAGAAGCACACAAACATTGGGGGGAAAGTGTTGCTGGCTGTACCGCACTGGAAAATTGGAGCAATCCACAGGCGCGACAGACAACCAGAAACCTGACCTCGTCTGGGAAAAATGATCCTTACATCGCTGCAGAAGAATGCCATGCTTCTGAATTTTTAGGTCAGTGCAGAGGAAATGATGAAGATATGTTTTACATATTATGCTTTATCTGCTTTTTTGGCAGACAGAAGATGTGAACGCAGAGTTTGTGGAATTCAAACTTCTTTTTCATACAGACGAGATGCTGCTTCTGAGATGAATGGGAATCCACCCCCAGGCTAAACACACACACACACACAGACACACATACACAGGTGCATATTAATCCAATCAACCTTTGAGCATAAAATGGGCGCCTACTCAACTTTTAACTTCCCGAAATTTCCAGAGTTGGCTGCCAACTGGACATGCTGAAATCAACACCAACACTAACTCACACACAGTCGGGTCTCCATGATATCATAAGACGATGACATACATTAATTTCCTGGAAACTTAATCTGACCCTAAAACATGTTTTCACCTTTAAATTTAATGATTTATATTATGGGAAGTTTCTTTTTGTCCCCATGAGGAAGATAAGCAAACACATTACACATAGCACACACACACACACACACTTTATACAGCACATCTGCTCGGCATTTGATCACTATTCTAACTAACAATTGAGGCAGAGTACATTCCTAAAAATGACCAGCACAAAACATAATTTATGTAGTGGTGATGTCAAACATCTCAAGCAGCTGTGAGAGGTATCAGTGTAACTGCGGTACATAAATATACACTGTACTTCTCATTATTGTCCAAAAAGAAATGTTTTCAGCTGTTGTACAACCTGCTGATTTTTACTTCTTCCTTCATATGTTTTTTTTTGTTTTAGACCAAAGCCAGAGCCAAAGAAAATACTGTTTTGTCTCTCTTGCCTCTGTCTGGTTTTACAGGGGAACCCAGTATTCTTCCTCCACGCATCTGAATGCGTCTCAAAAAGCACTTGTTGCCTACTTGAAGCTGCACTCTTAATGCTGGAAGTGATCAGTCACCTGTGCAGGCTTCATGCATGTATTCAGACACATATGCAGGCACACACATGAATGTACATGCACAGTCCTGGTATAAGTGAAATGCAAACACACACTCTACGGCCCCAGGCCGTTATCAAAGGCAGGTCCAAGCGAGGGTCTCAGGGTTATTGGAATGTCATTTCAGTGTTTTTGGAGGGGGATCAGATTTCCAATTCCTCCTGACCTCACTCCTTTCTGCCTCCCCTTGGGCTCCACAGCAAATGAACAGGGTCGCCATGGTAAAGCAGACCCTGCCAAACGGCTGATCTGCCGCAGGCAACGCAGCGGCCGAGTCGATCCGATCTATGCAGAGCCAAAAATGCAATAAACAGCACATCATGCTGTGATTAGTTTTATGTCTGTCGCCATAAAATAAAACTGAGGATTTAGAAGATTGTGTCACGCGCTGGAACATTTTCAGCAACAGCTGGAGAGCTTTGTTGCTTTATTTGAGGTTTGGGTGAAGGAAAGTGAGAGATGAGTTTGTGATAAATGGAGAGTCTCTCGCCTTCATGTTTTGTGTGAAACAGTCTCCGTTTTTTTGCACCCTCTCATAGCACCTCCATTCACACATTGACCCCTTTTTCAAACCACTGTTGACAACCACATAACCCTGTAATAGAGGGTGTCAGGAGCAATCTGGAGACTTTGCTTTCTGGGAGGCCTCCCGCAGATACAAGTCCGATATGTCCCAGTCAGGAAATACACTGTGTTACACAGAGGAAGGAACTTCTTGTCTGTGTCTGTTGTTGTTCCAACATTCATTCAGGAGGAGCAAGAGAGTGAGAGAGAGACGGATGGACACACAGGAAGAAGTGGATGACATAAAACGGATTCAGCAAGTGCCAAGCCTCTCAATGGCCCCTTTACAAATCCCAGGACATGGATACGGTCATCTATATTCCATTTCAAAAAATGTGTTTGTTTTTTTTTCTTATCCGGACTATTACCTCCACACTTTTCTAACTCATGCTACGCACACACTTTATCTTTGAGATGTAAACCATTACATCCAGAGACAAGACAAGCTCGATTCAAGAACAAGAACAATATCTATGAGAAGTTATTGGTGGGTTTTTGATTCTTGTCTCAGTGTGGCTTGTTTTTTTAAGATGATGTCGATCATTCATCAGTTAGGTCTCCGTGACCTCCGCACTGCGTCTGATCACTCTATTCTTCCTGACTCTCATGGGGACTGCTTGGACTTGTTCACACTGGTTTGCATAACATCCTCGAGATACAATGTTACTGTTGAGATAAGACTCGACAGGTCCTTTCCACTAAGATGCTCTGAGAGAATATCACGGAGGTCAATGCAAATTTGTGTGATACATTTGTTACATTTATCCCAGCCTCAGAATAGATACAATATTATGAGGCCTGCACAATATAAGCAAAATGTCGAATGTGCGATGACACTGTTCAATATTGCGACGACGATATGACTTGCGGTAAATAAGCAAATATTAAGGTGTGCATATTAACTATATAGTTCTTGTGTCATTCTGAAAACGACCCAATACGCTGTAGTACATATGCCAAGCCTGTAGTGGTGCTGTAACACTGCCACACAGATACACCACCACCGTTGTGGTTGTTACGTTACATTAGTTCTGGCAGTGTAGATCAGGTTACAGGTATGAGGTATGTGAGTGTGAAGGCATGGCGCCTGCAAATAAAACTTGCTCATCGCATTTCAGATAACCTTTGCTATGTGTTTATTTCACATGTTGACATCGCGATTACGACGAAAATAAGATTAATCGGTCAGCCCTAAATATTATTTTCAGTTTTGTTGTTGATACCTAATTCTACATGCAACATGCAATATCCACCTATCTCTTCAAAGCTATACAGCACTAAAACATCAGTAGTTTGACTTCAGGTTGTAAAGCACTAGAGAAACAACAGTGTTAAGTCCAGTCCAGCTCATTGAAGCAATGATGCAGCCATGTAGGTCTCGAGCTAAGATGATATTCCCCTGATAATGCCCTGAGAACTTTTCTTCAGGCCTTTATCACATATGGCTTGACTATTGAAATGATCTTGGATTTGGCTCCAAGCACCTGGCACATGTCCAATCTGCTCCAAAAGCAGCAGTTCAACTCTAATTAGGTGCAGAGAGAAGACAACACCAAACCCCAGAAACTGCATTCCCTCACTGCAATGACTTTAGTCCAGTGATCTTCAGCTTTTATTGACCATTTTTCAAGTCTGTTACTCAGAGATATACTGATTGGCTACTCATACTTGGTGTTGAAATATCAAGGCTGAGAACTAAGAATAAGTTTGGCTTTGCCATCATGACTTTGGAATAACCAGAAACTTTGCAGGAATCGGGCAAAGATATCAAACAGAGGAAAATGGGGAAAACAGGGTGAGACATGTCCTTTTTATATCTTTTGCATATTTTTTCCAATATTTATCTTAAACTACAACTTTTATATCATTTTTTTTTCATTTGAACTGATTTCAACAGACTGCTTTACTTAAATTCTCAAGCCATAAATTTATGGTTTTGGGGTCAGGCATGGTTCATGGAACCTGTCACTGTGACTTGGCCGACTTACTTGGTTTTGGCAATTTTTTAAAATTCTGAATGATTGCCATATTAAACTTGGGCTGGAGAAAGGGTCATCCCATGTTATTATGAATGTTTAAGGACAATGTGTAAGGAATCATACATGCACATGGTATCATAGCTCTGAATGTTTTTGAATGTACTTTCGTATTCATTTTACTGAAGGCTTTGTACACGATGCCCCAGGTCAGTGGAATAACTCCACACATATTGGGAAAAAGTAAAACCTCATCTATATGAATTAGGATAGACTTAATGTATAATCCTAGCTGCCTCTGTGTGAGTGAGCAAGGCGGTCACGCAGCGATGCATTGTGTACAGGTACAATGGAGGTACAGACTCATGCATACAGAGACACAGCGACAAGCAACACACATTTGCACTCAGCACACTGTCTGTGTTTGTATGAGAGCAGCAGACCATCCCACTTGCCATCTCTGGATTTCAAGGTAAATCTAGAGATGGCAAGTAGAATGGTCTGCTGCTCAAACGGCACCTGGCCTCTGGATTACAGGTGGGCATGTAATCCATTTGAATTTTTCTCTCTGTCTGCCTCTCGTTTGAAGTCAATCAATATTTATTCACATGGCATTTTGATTAAAAAAAAAAAACGTTACACAAGAACGAAGTGGGCTCTGTGTAGGCTATACAGAGACAAGGTATCCAAATGGGGACTGTTTTTCATGGTTTGGCCTTCATAGACCTTTAGTTCCAATTAATGGTCATCTCAATGCTACAGCAAACAAATGGATGGGTGTGTGAAATCTCCCATTACTTGGAATTTTTGGTGTCTCGACACTTTTTCTCCTGGAACATGTATTTTTGCTGAAAGCACTGTTTTCTTAAGCTCTGTTATTCTTCTTTAAATGTGCACACAACAAGTCTAAATTAAGTAACTGAAATTTCCTCAGCTATAAGGATTTACTTTTCGATTTAAAGTCAGGCTAGTTGAACCTGTCCTTAAAATGACTGATCATGTTCTCACGTTTAAAGGTACCTATTGATTTTTACTGACTGACCAAACTGAATCTAGTTACTGGTTTTAGTAACATGTTTGTTCATTTCACTATGCTCACGGCAACCAGTCAAAGTTTGGACACGCCCACTTATTCGCAGGTTGTTCTTTCTTTCTTTTCTCTGTGAAAAGGGGGATGGGTGATATCTGCATGTGTGGGTCCCACCTTGAAGAACGGAGGGGAAGTGACAGTGTGCTGCGCTTTGGTGGTGACAATGGTGGCAATTTATTCAAAACTGAAAGCACACTCTAGAGTGGCATGCCACCCCATCTGGTTTGTGCTTAGTGGGACCTATCATTTGTTTTTCAACAGGACAATGACTCAAAACACACCTCCAGGCCATGTATGGCCTATTTAACAAAGAAGGTGAGTGAAGGAGCGCTGCATCAGATGGCCTGGCCTCCCCAATCACCCGACCTCGGCCCAGTTCAGATGGGCTGGGATGAGCCGGGCAGCAGAGTAGAAGAAAAGCACAGAGCCAGTGCTCAACATATATGGGAACTCCTTCAGGACCAAACCACTCCAGATACATGTAATCTCATGAAGCTTGTTGAGAGAGACAGCAATCAACTCAAAAGGTGGCTACTACGGAAACTAAAAGATGCTATTTTTCACACTTTGTTCACTACATAATCCCATGGGCTGTCATTGAATTAGAAGGTGTCTCCAAGCTTTTGACTGGTACTGTATATCAGAGTTGACAGTGGACCTCTCCCTCTCTCCATTCCTCCCTGCGGCAGACATCAGGCTCTCACCACACCCCCTGTCTTACAGCTGAATGAGATATAGTACATTCCTTTAATCACCATTCCCAAACTTGAAAGATTCCTGTCTTTTACCTTTTTATTGCTAAGATTCCTCATCCATCTCCCTATCCCCAGAGCATGCCCTCTGGCTAGTAACAATGCATTAGCTTGTCCATAAAGGCCAACAGCTTCCTGCAGGAGTATCTAGAAACTGTAGCAAAACTCAAAGCCAGACCATGTTTCCGTTTAAATGGATAAAATAGCCTACGCATCAGTGCATCAGACTCAGTGGTGACCTAGTGGTAATTGATGCCCGTCTCTTTGTCTTCACCACTTCCTGTTTCTTGTCCTCTGCATGAGCTTTTTCAGGATCCCCAACAATTTTGACATTTCTCAAAAGTATGTGCGCTGGACAAAAACGTAGCCTACTCATAAATTAAGCTGACTGCACCAGCCCAAATCTTTCCAACAACAACGTGTGCCCCTCACTCTACCAATCACAGACGCCCTCTCTCACACAAATCACTGTCATAAGTAGCTGCAATACGTGTCAGGTTGTCTACAGTCATTTTAACATTAATATGCTTCACAGTCTGTTGCAGAACGATTAATTCAGATATAAAAACGAGCAAGACAGAGAAAGAGTGCTGATTCTCTACCTTTGAAGAAGTCTTGATTGTCTGTTCCTCAATAATCCATATTCCTAAAATGAAATGAAAAAAAACAAATTTTTATTTGAGGATTCCAAACTGTGAATAGTGCCATAAGAAGTCTGCCAACATCTTCCTCCAACATGAAGACTATTTTTAAGTTCCCACTAAGGAGCTCTGGGCATGTTTGTTTTTATTAATTTGCAACATACAAATTGTGTCCCCACAAAAGTGTCCCCAAATGTTCTGTTAGGTATTCACCCCTAGAAAGTTGAGAATAAGAATAAGAGGAACTTTAGTAATCCCCCAAGGGAAATTGAAAAGCACACACCTATATGAAAAACCTGACTGAATAACAGTCAGATTTTTCACTAAAAACCCTATTTGATAAATAAAATGTCACGGAAATAAACATACATATAACATCAAAATAATTTAAGCGTTAATGTCAGACATAATGTCATATAAGGTAGGATAGTCAGATATTTGCTTGTTTAATGTATTTTTTCTCCAAAATACAAAATGTGGAGGTTGTGCTACAGCTCGTCATGCTATAGTGTAGTATTAGAGCGTAAAAGACTGATAACTAGTCAAGATGTTTATGTGGTTTTATTGGCGCAAGCCGATGTAATAAATGACTACCTTTAAACTAAAAAATCAAAGACACACACATGCATGCACATGTATGGACTCAGCCACACATCCCTGCTCACTGCAAAAACTTGAAACAAAAAGTGAACCCAGATTTTACCCGTCCACATCTCAGCTTCATGTGGCACGGTGGTGAATTAAAGAGGGGAGCACTGAGTCCATTCCCCCCTTTAATTAATTATTGTCTCTGTTATTATCAAAGCCACACTCTTCTTTAGCAGGGAGGAGAGAGGAAGTCCTCCCTCTTACCTCATAAAAAAACAGAGAGGGTGGACGAAAGAGAAGATTGACGTCCTCAGCAGAAGAGTAAAATATAGGATGTATGAACAGTAATAGCAGTCAGCCGACAAGTTTTGCTACCATGTTGCTTTTTCTGTCACTAATACATGTGATGAATGGGTAGGCCTACATGCATCTGTTAGCAGTTGCTTTATGGCAACAGTTGCACATATTAGATATTAGACTTTTTTTTTTTTTACTGTGGAGCATATTTCTCGCATGTTTCCACATGTGTTTGTCTACGTATACACTGGACTGCACATTGTGTGTGTGTGTGTGTGTGTCTGCATGTGTGCGTGTCATGGGGGTTATCGGGACTCTAATAACAACCTTGATACTGTTCTCACAGAGGCCTCTGAAGTTGCCTCCACTCCATCAAGTCAGTGTGTGGTTGCCCAGCAACCAAGGGTCCGGTGTTCCCGAGCGGCACGGTTTGTTCCCTACGAATGATCTGCCGAGAGAGGGAAGATGGGCGGAGGTGAGGATGTGAGAAGGAAAGACACAAATTGGTTAATGGAGGACGCAGCCTCAAGGGGCCTTGAATCAATGCCTGAGCAAACAAGCTCTGTCTGTCCCTCTGAGCCGCCATCTTTCTTCTGCTTCAACGTCTCGTCTTGCTCTCTCTAACCCTCTTTATTTCAAATAGTATCTTATCTAATTTTAACTACACTAGATGTTCTCTGTCAACTTATTAATTGCAATATTTAATTCTAAATACTCTTAATTTCCCCTAAATTATTCTACTTTCCATGTCACCCCAGAGGGAGCTGACTTACCAGTTCATTTTCTCTTTCATTCCACATTTCCATGCCTGATTTTTACAATAATAAATGATGGTTTTGCTTCTGTTTCAAACATAAGACATGTTTTTTTGTCACTTTTATGTTGATTTACTTAAAATCAACTACGGATTGACAGTTAAGGGGAGATGTTACTTTCCAAGCAGTTTTTTGTTCTTTCATCTAAGCCTTCAGTTCAGATCGTTGTGCAATTTGTAATAACCAGTGTAGATGATACTAAAACCAGAAACTGATGCATTCATTCATTCAGTCAGTTTTTAAAACGTGCCAGGGAAAAGGAGGAAAGGAGTGGTGAGGGGAAAGCATTGCAGAGACTGTCTAGCAGTTGTCCAGCCAGGAAATAGGTCCAAATTAGTATGAGTTTAATTTAAGAAGTAATTGATATCAACGGTGCTGTTAAAGAAGTCATCAATACTTTATACTTGAGGAGTCAATTCGTGCCACAGCATTTGGACTTGCTGAGTTTTGAGAAAGTTTAAGTCATCTAGCTTTTGGTGTCTAACAGGGCAGCAATATAACAAACAAAGTCTCATTTGGTGTGTTCATCAACACTACAAATTTACTGCATTATTCAGTCTCAGTGACTTCCCCAGCAAAACAAACAAATATCACATATGGACCACAGTAAGACATACCTTATCATGAGAGTAGTAGCAGGAAATGTTGTTCCGACTGTTGGTCCCTCCCCACATCTTCATCTTCCTCTTTCCTGGCTAAAGAAGTTTTTAGATTATTTTACTGAATTTACACCAAATATCAAAAGTTCGTCACAGAGGGAAACTTAAAAATCCCTTCTATGGTCATTTGCATAATATTTACCTGAGTAGGACACTCCTGCCTCAGTGGGGTTTATCGGCCCTGGCTCATATCCTGAAGAAAAGCACGAGGGAGATGTAGGAACTTCAGTTTTGAGGAGTTGTAGCACTTATTCATTAACACACGTGTGTTTATTTTCACTGCTACATTCACAGCAGCGCTGCTAACTGCTAACTAGCCAGCTAACTCTCTGCCCCGTCGTCAGCTCTCTCTCTCTCTCTCTCTCTCTCTCTATTTCTCACTCGCCGACACGTTTACAACCTTCGTAGTGAGGTGTTCACGAAATGAGCTGCAGTTGTATGTGTGACAACAAACCACCTCAAACTTCTCAGGCTTGCTGCAGATCTTGATATCAGTTTGGTTTGCTTGTTTGTTTGCTAACAGCGACCCTCCTGGCTTTATGCGGAAGCTCAGGTCCCACACACTTCTGCGCATGCGTATAACGCGCATTTTCAGAATTGGAGCAGAGACGTGGGCTGCCTTCAACAAGTCAAGACAACTCCTTTCTTAGGGCAGTGTGTGCTGATAACAATAAATATGAACTAAACATGGATGATATGTTGAAATAATCTGCAAATATTTCTCAAGCTATTAAAACTATAATTCATTAAATGTAAAGAACCGCAGCAAGACATCAAAATAAAAAAATATTCAGACATTAGTTTCCTGGTATTGGTGATTTTGAGATTTTTATTCATTTGTTGAACAGAGAAATTTCTTTTTCTTTTTTTACACAATACAACAACAACATGATGATGATATTTATACCTAGAAATTATGCTCATTTGTCAAGGTGTCAGATCTACAGGAGAGGTGTTCTATATTTATGGATCTGTTTAGGACTACAGATGGAAATTAGCTCTTGAGCTAAATCTGGCATATTTACAACAAATTATTTTTTTTTTGTATGTTCATGAATATGCAGAGTCCCTTTACAAATAAAGAAATGAATGAAATGAAAAATGAGATCACGCAATCATAAGTTTAGGATTATGATACAAACATAAAACAGACTTTCTATTTTTATTACACATATTGTAGGTCTGCTGTGGTGAAATCACAGCGGCGTGTCACTTTAGATGTCCTGCAGGAAGGAATTTTGAAATTTAGAGCCGCTAAGATAAGAGCCGCTGCTTCAATTCGTCTGACTCATTCCACTGTTAAGAACCTTCCTAAGCAAAAAAGACTTCCTTAACCACAGCCATGGACATCTTGATAAGAGCAATTTGGTGACAGCCAGTTACCCCTCAAAAATCTTTTATCTATATTATCTTTTATTCCCAGTGGGCTTGTGCAAACCTCAAAAAAAAAGGCTGCTATCCTGTCCACTTGTCAAGTCCCTGCCTTTGTCAATGGGACAGGCTTGCAGGGACAATACCCTGCTGCTGCCACAAGTTGGCAGTGAATTGCATGATGAATGCAAAAAGACACACGATTTTATGTGACAGAACTGTTCTGAAATCAAATGTAAGAAATAGTAGAAAATAGTAATTTCAGTGTCACTTCGGTATCACTTAAATTTATGTCTATTTTTAGTTGTAGTTGGGGAAGTACTTCTTGACTTACCTGGCCTCATGGCATGCTATTGTGTGGAATTTAATAACCTGCTCCCAAGTTGCCAAGAAAAGAGTAAAAGCAGCTTTAATGGATTGTGTTTATTGGTGTTTTTAGGTTGTGTTTTTGTTACTTTACAAACACCTGCTGTGGCTTTATTTCTCCTTTGTGCTGTCAATATTTTTGAGAGGTCAGGATTACATTTACAATATTACTGCATAGAGGACATTTACCCTCAGCTACATAGTGTAAGAGCAGCTTAGGTCTTCCCTGGTCAAACCCATATTGCATGGTGCCACAGATCACACCAAAAACACAGAACATGCAGAGAAATGGCTTTATATTAGATGAATTTCTCATGCAGTGAGGAATGTGAGAAATAAAATCGGGCTCTGCTGACTTTCATAAGCCGAACCAAAATAACTGTGGCTTGTCCAAATCTTTCCAAAGGCCAGGCTACGACAGCAACAATCAAATCAGATTCATACACCATGGAGCAATGTGTGGAAAATGTGCAGATCGAGGCTTTGTTTTCATTTTGAGGTCTGTGGAAGCTGTATGACATCAGTGCATGTGCTCATGACTTTGTGGATTCGCTGCTCAGTAAGCTGTCATTTGGGTAAATGTTATGAAAGTATCTTATTAAACTAAGCACTCTTTTTCTTTAGAACAGTAAGTTAATGGATCCTGACAGATCTTGTTATGTAAAGGTTCAGACAAAATCAATTTGTTAAAGTTGGTCCCAATAGAGGCAGGTTCAAAGCAACCACTGAATGCACACTGAAGCGTGAGAGTGTACCTGGCCTTTCTGCCAAGTTTGGCTTACAGCAGCGTTGAGACCTAACCAGCTAGGGGCCAGAATGCACTCACACACACAAACACACTCACAAACACAAACACACACACACACACTTACACACATGCACTGAGCTCCACAAAGGACACAATGTACTCAGCACCATCTCTTGTTCTTTTCCTCCTTTTTCACCCTTTCCCCTTTCCTTAACCTAATTATATCTGTCCTTATCCTTCCTTCTCCTCCCTTGCACTGCAGTGCTGGCGTTCTCACCACCACTAATGACACGGTGTGATCTCCAGAGTCCCCAGCCAGAGAGCTGGAGTCACATATGTTCTATATCATCTCCTGAACACTTCCATATGGAAGCATGCCACCCGAGCCTAGACCTGACACAAACACGGTGCCTCAGCAAGGAGAGAGAAAGAAACTGAGATGGACAAACTGACAGAAATAGTTGGGTGTGAGACAAAGGAACAAACAATAAGAAAAACAGAGAGATAGAGAGAGAGAGAGAGAGAGAGAGAGAGAGAAAGACAGGAGACAAACAGAGGAGTGGAGCGAGAGAGGGAGAGAAGCGAGAGGAACGGCCAATTAAAACCAAAACAGGGAGTGTGTGAGTATGATGGAAAAAGAACGCATACCAGGTCTACTTTTTCCCTGTCTGGCTGTTGACTTAGGCAGACAGAAGCAGTCATAAACAGGAAAGCTCTAAATGATGAAGCACCACGCTGCTACTGCATGTTTCTGTCTCCCCTCCCATCCTTTACGAATCAGCTGGTTTCTTGTTTTCTTTTTCTTCTCCTTCCAATACAAGCTTTTCTGAAATATAGTTTAAAATTGTGACGTGTCTACTCTTTGAAGATAAAAAAAAGCCTATAGCACAATCATATGTTTCTCTAATAGACAAACCCATGCTTTCTATCAGCAATAAAATTCACTCCAGAAAACTTTCCGCTCTTAATGTGGGGCCAAAATCTTTGTTCAGTTTGATTCATTTCTTTATGCTGCACAGTGGCAAAGGATCATCTTATAAAGTTACTATGGCAAATATGTTTAAGAACAGTTGCCATGAGAAGTAGACACAAACAAAGAAAACAACATTTTTCTGGTTTCCATCAACTCTCAAGAAAAGTAACGGCCTGTTTAGCTGCTAAACACCTCTACTTACTAACGCTGCCTGTGTGCTGTTTGGTGTAAGGCAGATGGTCTACAATGGATTTATCTGAGCTTTCTCAGCTGAAAATGTTGCATTAACTGGGTTGACACGATTGAACCTGTTGCAAAGTCAAAACAAACGTCTGAAAGGCACAAAAAATATTCTATACACCTCTAAGGGACTGAACAATTGGATGTATTTTCAATAGATTTGCCACACAGAATGAATATTTCAGTTAACAATGCTTCTGTGTTTTCTACAGCCCCATTATATAACATACATACATACGCACAAGTGTTGGCAGTCTCCCTCTGACAGAGCCTTAATAACTGGCTATGACCTTGAGATAAAGACAATTGAAAAAAAAAGAAAGACAAGAGACAGAGGGAGACAAACAAGTTGGTTGCCATGCAGATGTGAGTGGAGGTTGTGAGAACGCAGATCTGCCACTAATCAGCTCATCACCCAGACAAACCTACACAGACGATGAATCCTCATGCTGGAAGAGAGGCAAACAAGAAAACACAGCAATATGCATGCAACGTTAGAATACAAATATATTAACTCATTTCACAAGTTGTAAGTGTGATGACAGATTTACAAATGTAGATGTGTATGTGTAAAGAGTGTAGGCACGTGAGCACATGCACAAACACACACACTGCAGATAGACACACAAGGTAATATGTGGTTTTGGTGCATGATGGAGAACATACAGTGCGCAGTTTATATGGCAACAGTCTGAGATAGCTTTTCCTCCAGGGGTGACATATGGTATGGAGTGCTATAGGGGGCAGAACAGCCTGTTCATACATGTGTGTGTTACTGAAGGAATGTCCTTTAGTGAAGCCTGTGCCATACAGGATACATGTATATAATAGATATACACACGAAATACAGTCATAATAAACAGAAAAACTAAAGATGCAAGATTTAAGATAGACATGCCTGTTAAAAAAATACTGTTGTAATTTTTGAAATTTCAACATATCAAATTTATTCAATTTTTAGTATTTTATTTTTTTTAATTATTATTATTATTAATTTTCATTTTTCAATTTATTTTTGGAGGAGAGTGGAACAAGATGAAAACAATGGCATGTTATTACCATAAGCTATCACTTTATATTGTACATTTGTTATGGAGAATATTAGCAAACATATGCTAAGGCAAATATTCACTCTCTTTTAGTCTGTTTTGAACTTCCTACCATCGCCCAAAGGTAAAGCCCAACTCGTTAGCCTCTAAATCCTCCACTTTGCTCACAAGCTAGTCATTAACTTTGCCGGTTGGTG
>OMNW01034923.1:19347-50249 GCA_900303245.1 Selene dorsalis | reverse complement strand
AAGGTGATACATGGGCCACACGAGCTCCTAAGCACAAGACTAGCCTAACAACTATACAAGCTGGGGTGAAACAGTCTGCTAACAGGATGGTAGCTGCTCTCAGTTTCTCACAACATCCTTTCATGACAGTTAACACTACATGTTGCCCACGTGTAATCAGGCAAAACGTAGTTCTCGGATGTTTTTTTCGAGGCATCTGCGGGTTCGGTAGCTAATGCACCAGGGCCGGGGGGGTCAGAGGTGTAGACTATCTTGTAGCACCACGGGAGGCCGTGACCACACGAAAGGCCTCAGCACCACGGAATGACAGCAGGAAATCTCACCTCGTGCGAGCTGCGCTACATCCACCTCCTGGGACACACATCTACCGGCTGAGAGCTGCTCTATCCCGACCGCATCTGAGTCCACAGATGTGCCTGTTCTAAAAAGACTGAGAAAGTACGCTGGCTGCCCAGAGTACCGGGGAAAACAAACACAAGCCAAGAATGGAGGTCTGAGACTGACAAGTCTGCTGTCTTTGCTGGTTTTCGATTTATACAGGACATGCAGACGAGCAGACCATCAGCTATGGAGCTCTTCAGGTGGATGTCGTCCCCTCAGCCACTTCTACATTTCCCTTTTCTCCAAAACCAAACAGTGCCCCGTGTGACAAAGCTGAATGAGCTACCATCCCCTCTAGTTTGGATGACAGAAGCAAAGTGGGTGGGTGGATTCTGAGGAGGAAAAGGGAGTTCGAAACACAAAATATGATGCACGAACAGGACTGAATTGAGCGGTTAAAAAAAGAACAAAAAAGAAAAATAGAGAAAGAAAAAAGAAAAATATAGAATATCTATAACATTATACGAAATCCCTGTTGGCCAGACCTCACTGTACGAATATTTTACAGGTTGTGTTTTTTTTGTCTTCCTCCTCCAGTGTGGTGGAGGGAAGAGCTGGTAGTGGGAGGGAGGAAGGTTGAAAGGGAAAGGCTGTGGTTGCAGCTCCCCCTGGCGGTGTGGCAGGGACTCACTACCTGCGTGCAGGCAGATGAAGCCCATTGACCTGGGGGGGCAAGTTGGGCAGGAGCAGCTCCAGCTGGGCGAAGAGGGAGAAGTGGTCGGAGGGGATGTGGGGATGTGGGCAGCCGCTGACATTGTTCTCTACAAGCCAGTGGGGGTCCAGGGGGCCCAAGATACCCAGCACGTTCAGGTGAGGCTTGGAGTAGAAAATATAGTCAATGACACCCTGAGGAGAGAAAAAGACAGGGCGTCATATCTCCAGGAAAACACTGGGATGTCCTCGATACACCGCCTATTACAATTATTAATCCCACTGTGGCATTATTTATGTTTTTATTTTCCAAGTCTGTGCTTGTTTGTGTAATTCAGAGCACACCGGTCACAAATCCATACACAGGAAACACCTTCAACTACAATTATTTAATTCCAAACCTGTGTTCCCTCATCAAAAATTACCTTGAAGTCGAAGGTGTAGTTGGTGTAAGGCATCAGGCCGTTCTCGTAGGCGCTCTTCAGCTTGAAGCCGTGGGTGATCCTGCCGTTGGACGTGCTGTTCTTGCCGTTGCAGTTGAATTTGGTCAGGCTGTCGCTATAACGAAGCTCCTTGAAGTCCTTATGAGTGCAGTCCACTCCGCCAGTACTCAGGTACTCCACTACGCCTGAACAGAGGGGGAAAAGGAGACGTCGTCTTCATCGGAATTGAGAAAAGTCAAGTGACACTTCAAGATCCCAACAGTACAAGTCTGTTCCTACTTTGACCACAGGCACCACTAATGCCCTCTTTCCACTACACGGTTACAGCTCTACTCGGCTCGCCTTGCCTCGGTCTAGGTTGCTTTTCTAGCTGAGTACTTCATAGCTCCTCCTCAACGTGGGCAGGGTCGTCATAGCAAAGCTGCTTCGGTCGCATTGTCTTGCACCTCAATTACCGGCCACGGTGCCGGTGTGTTTTTAAAAACAGCGGGTTTGACTCTCATGTTGGACATTTCACTTGTGACTCTTCGAGTGGCGACTCCTTGGCCAATCAGTGGCTGGCAGTCTGTTGACGTCACGTTTAGCATCACCTCAGCCCTAACACTAACCCTTACCAAAAAAGCACCAGGTGCTAGGTACTAATGGAAAAAAAAAAACGTGTAGAGCCGTCGTGAGTCAAACTGAGTCGCGCTAGTTGAAAAGGGCCATAAGTGTACTACTGAGGGGAGAAATATAGTGGGTACCGTGGGTGACAAGCAACAAACACTTATAATGACTTATCTGAATCATCAGTTAGTCAGTACATTAGTTTTTTTGTAATGTGAAAACTGTTAAAGCCGTCCACGACAATTTTTCAAAGATCGTGGTTATATCTTCAAATTGTTTGTGTTGTTTTTTCAGAAGAAGCCAAAAAAGGAACAATTTTCTGTCATACGTTTGACTCCTAATAGTCAGGGAGTCTTCTACTCAGTCAGGATTGAGATGAACAAACTTTGTATATACATAAAACAGAATGCGTTAAAACTAAGTGATCTGAGTCTTTTATATGGGTTCTGCTCTTTCTTTCTTTTTTTAAATTGACAGAGCAGCCACACAAGACAGAGATCTGCTCATCCAGGAAGACACAGGGAAACAAAGCAACAACCTTATAATTACCTGTTGCTGAACAGTATTGCTGTAGTATCTTCAACACAATGCATTAACTCCCTTCCTACTTGTCTTGCTTACTTACCAGAGTCGGGCAAGGAGTTGAGGTCAGCGCACAGCACCAGTGGAATGGCATTGGTCTCACCAGAGACAGAGGACAACTTGAGGCTGCGTGTGGCCTTGTCCACTATGTTCTTCACCTCTGACAGGAACATCATGGTCTGGACCAGCTTGACGTCAGAGTACTCTGGGTCCCAGTGCATGTGGGCGTTGGCTACCAGGAGCAGCTGTTTCTCCATGCCATGCAGTGACTTTCCAGCTGAAAAGAGGAACACAGGTAAGTGGGGAAAAACACAAAAGGAATTAAAACATATACAATACACCACTATAAGAACAGTTATCTGCAACACCACCTACACTGCCATGTTCTGTAACTTCTGTTCCACATGTATGTCAAGTGTATCTTGACTAGATTATCTTAAAGTAAAACATAAAAGTAAATCTAAAAATACCAGGTAGCCTAATCATTTTCAAGAGATCCAAATCGGTTTGGCTACTCACAGGAGACCTCCATCATCTCTTTGCGGACCTCAAGCAGTACAGCTACCCCAATGTTGTCCTTGGTCATCACCCTGTTCAGCATAGCCTCTGAGCCCTCGGAGTTAGCCATAGCCAGCTGGTTGAACTCCACTGTGTGCTTCTGCACTGCACTGAACCTTGATACACACAGGAGGCAAGAGGACAGGTTTCAATCGGACTTTAACTCTCCACACCCACAGATTTCTTTCTCTTAAGTCTGCATGGTTCCCATGTATTATAAAATCAGAATCACTTAGTTGCAGATTGATTGGCTTCACTTAATTTCTTTCTTTCTTTTTTTAGAAATATATCAGAACAAAATACTGCAGTTTTCCTTCTACTCTAAAGCACAAGTTTCAATAACTATGCTTTATCTCCCACCATTACTGTGGTCTAATGGGGACAAGATTTTGACCCTTTCCATAGCAGACTCAAGCATGAAACCATATGACCCCATTCATATTCGATGCATGTCACATTTTTCAGAGGTATGGTACAAACATTAACAAACTCAAGTATCCTTTTCATGGCCTATCTTTTGTGCTCGGCTATGAGTCGAGACACCTTGTGGTTTTATACTTCCTGAAACTGTATTCAAGCGTAAACAGTAAACAAAGGTGTTTGACAAAGATCCTTTTCAAGGTGAACACAAGCAATGTTAATGCTGTCTGAAGACTATGAATCTAACAGGCCTTTAAATTTACAGGGTAGTCAAACTGGTTAGGTAGGTCAGTGGCTGTAACTTGACCTGGAGTGACAGGCTTACAATGTGGCACATCATTTCACTGCTAGAGTTATTGCATCTGTTTAATGGACAACAATGCACAGCAATAAAACTGTAATAATCACGCTGGCAATAATATTAGGTGCTAATGTTTTAGTGGTTCTGACTGAGCAGCAAACCATTGGTTCTGGCATTAAGAATAAAACTTAAAATGTATGTTTAACTTTTAAGGAGATGTTAAATTGTCTAAGTCCTATGAAAGCTAGTCAACAATAGATACACACCATAGGATAATAACTATAAAACCGTAGGTACATACTTCTCTGTCTTATAGAAAATTGCACATCCGTCTACATGTTTACGGTCGGACTCTGACATGGTCCTAGCTCGTGACTTTGGACTGAAGAACCCATCATATCCCTGCTCCTTCAGCTCGGGCAAGAAGAAATTGTAGTACTGCTCTGTCTCAACTTCCTGCAATCAACAGAAAACACGTGTAAGGTTGGGCCACAAAAGAGATTATGTAAATGTAACAAACAGTATAATTCTACAATAAACACTTGAATACAAGAGAGAAGAGTGGGAGATAGCACAGTGTTAAAAACACTTTCATCTAAATCACATAAATTACACACATAGAAAATCTGGGAAAATGTATCTACTAATGAATAGAAACAAGTGGCTGTGAACAAGAGATCATTTCTTGTTTGTTTTTTTTGAAGAACTAGACTTTAACCCTGCTCCCTCTGATATGGACATTACACTTTTGAATATCTCAACAGAATTAAAAATAATTATTCAAGGTTTATTTGAACGTCCTCTCACAGAACACCACATGTCAGACAGAAATCAAATCATGGAGATAGTACACTAATAACTTATTGGTAGTTGCAAACATTCTGGCCTGTTCCAGGAAAATTAGAAAATGGCCACACAATGTTCAGTGATGACTGTGTCAACATTAAACACAGCGCTTCACAAAGGGAGCATTTATTGCTGGGTTATTGACTTGCATAACAATCTACAGATGCTGCCTTAATTGTGTTGACTTGATGTGGCCAAACATGTCAGGTCACCACTTTAAAGGCCTATTTTCTTTAGATCTTAATGAATATGCCTAGATATACAAAAAACAAACAAACATTTAGTTCAATATTTGCAAGCTTATCTCATGTTAAGACATCTACCCCTCACCTGCAAGCTGATGATGTCTGCATTGCAGCCCAGGATTTCCTGCATGATGGATTTCTTCCTGTATTCCCAGTTTAGAGCCCAAGAGGGACAGTAACCATATAGCTGTCGTGTGGCATACTTATCACATAGCACATTGTAGCACATCACAGAGAACAGTGCTGAGAGGAGAAACAGACAAAACACAAAGTCTTAGAAACATTGAAGGTGGTGGTTTTTGGTTTCTTTGCTTATATATACATGGAAAACTTCCCTCATAAAAAAAAATTCACATTAAAGATCAATTTGACAAAGTCAGTTGTAAACAGTACTTAGCACTAACTTGCTCAAAACAACAATAGCAGTGGACACCCCCCATCAGCATTAACCAAAATAAACCCACCCATGACAAATAATAAATTCTATTTTGTAAAATTTTAGTTAGTACTGATACAGATTCCATGCACATGTCAGGATGTACTGAATGTTATTCTGAACATTGATGCAAGCAACATTTTTAGTCTGTTCAGGTTGATAATTTCCCACAACACCACCAGATGAATGTGGCAGTCAGTTTTTATGGATTCAAGCTGGATCAATAAATATGGAGCAGCTGTGCGTTGCAAAGAAGAAAATAAATAAGCGCATCTGTTCAAAGTCATGTTCCGTGTATGCTGTCCTTACCTGAGGCCCGTGATCGGTCTGGTTCTTGGAGTGAGATCCATGACCGGGCTGGGGGCTGCTCTGTTGGTACTGAACAGAGAGAGAAACAAAGGGATCCATCGAGTGACAAGATGAACTCAGATGTTGCAATGATTTCAATCAAATTTAGGGCAAATTAACTGTCGGGTTCACAATCTATAAATCTTTTTTGGGGGGAATTAAAAAAACAGTTGACTATATAATCTCCTTGTGCCAGCCTCAAAACTGCTGGACAGATTAGGGACTCACTGCGTTTGATAGCCCCTGCCAGATTGTCTAACAAGTAGTTGAGCAGTCTCCGCGTGCCATCAGGTTCCTGGTAGAGGCTCATGATTTCTTGTGCAAGTGGGTTTCCTGGTGAAGGAAAAGCAAACCAGGCTGAATCATTTCTATGAGAAATGGGATTTCAAGGCTAGAATGGCTACAAAAACCACTGATAAGCCACTCACCTTTCAACCCCAGTGTTTGTAACTGAAACAGTTTCCCCAATTCAAATGGCAGAACCCGCAACTGGTTGTTATTTAAAAGCAGTTCCCTGTGGAGGACATAGGGGAATTTGATCATTGGAAACCAGCCCTCCTGAGAAACAACCATCTTTGTTACATTTCAAAAACACTATTTCCCACATTTGTGATAAAGAATGTCTATGGTACACTTTAAAGACCGACTGATTTGAATTTTTTGGGGCTGATGCCTTTGAGGATATTAAGGAATTAAAAATTCTGATACGATGAGCCGATTACATTTTTACGTTTTTCAAAAAATAAAAAATGAATAATAATAAAAAAAAATTTAACAAATAACTGCTTTTGATCCCTTAAATATATTTCAAAAACTTGTTACAAAAATAAAAATTGAAGGGAGAACATTTTACTATTTTCAAATACTTTTAATGTCAAAAACTGTTGTGTGTGGCAAGAGCACATATGAACAATTCTAGTTAGTTCTTGCTACGTTCTTCAGGCCAGCAAATGCCTTTCACTTCTACTGGATAAATAACAGCACATATGCTCTGCACTTAATTAGTGACAATGAGTGTTAACATAACATCGGCACCTATCGGCCAACTTTTGGCCAATTAACGACTATTCTCAAAGGGCTATGATCAGCCAATTAAATCTGATGATTAATCGGTCAGGCCCCAGTACACTTGCCAACTTCAGACTGATTGTTATTGTGTATATTAAAATTAAATATTCCAATAAAAAGACCTAGAAAAATAACAGAATCAACTGAAAACAACATCAATCTCTCAATAGCTGCTTTCAAACCGTTCCTGCATCAGGGCGTAAATGCCTTGCCTGAAATTACCCACCTGAGAGACACCATGTTGCCGAGCTCTGCCGGCAGGCTCCTGATCTTATTGGATGAGAGATCCAGGTACACCAGGTTGTGTAATTTGGCAATGTCTGGCGGGATGCGTGACAAAGAGTTGTCACTGAGGTGCAGGGCAGTGAGGTGGGTGAGAGACCACAGGGCTGTGCTGAGACTCCTTACTCGGCCTACAGCAACAGTGGAAAAAGGACACACAAAGACACAGGAGGATTAAGTCATTGCATCCAACTATCATTCCCTTTACACAAAAATAAAAACCTGGAAAAGACTAATTTCACTGTGAATGGGTCAGCATAGGTCCATCAATATTATCAATAATAAAGACAATATATTCCAAAGCAATTAATAAGAGACATACAAAATTAATGAACAACAGAAATCATTATTTGAGATAAAATACCCGAAGTTCATGGGTTGCAAATTGTATTCTGCTACAAATATGGTTATTTACTGGTTGCCCTGGCGGTAATACATTGATTATCTTTAGGTGTGGGACTATTACTTAAACATGAAATCTGAGGATGAAGACAGGCAAAAACAGATGTCATTAAAAATAGGTATAAATTGATAAAATACTCCTCGGCTGCAGTTAGGTATTGATCCGATGTATGCAGTAGCACAGTGGCAGATCCATATCACAGCATATGGCGAGTAGATATACCAAGAAAGATGACATTTCAAGTCAGGTTAGTGTGCCCAATGTGATTAATCTCTTTACCAATGTCATATAGTGTGTGACCACTGCAAAGTCAATACACCTGCTTTCCTTAACTACGTAGAAACTCCCAGACAATACTCACCGCTGATTTCCAGCTCAGCCCAGTATGACTTCTTCCCGTTGGCTGCCTCCTCGCTGGACATAATTGTGTACATCCGCCTGGGATCCGGCGGGTCATATTTTTCCTTGGGCATTCCTATAACACTGCGATAATAATATGGGTTTTAAATGTCATTCGACAACAGAGTAAAATCTGTCCTGATATACCATCAAATGATCATCAACACAATAATTTCATGTTAAAACGCAAGGCGAAATAACTACAACAGTAGTAGCAGTTGTCTTCAGGGAGCCACATTTGCATTGAGAATTTTAATATGCTACCACATGTAGACATAGCAACGAACGAAGCTTAACCCCTAATTTCTTTTTGTTTAAGATTTGATTAGAATAATACACAGCCATTTACATCGCTGTATGCACTTTAACAAATTGTATAATTAGTACACATTTAAACGGCATCCAGTAAAGACCGTGATTTAACTGAAGTTACATAATGAACAACATTACAATGCAACGTACAACAACGTTTGTCATGTTAACCATTATATTCTCCGTTGTTAACAACTGTGTGAAACTTCAATATAATTTCCAAAAGAACTGAGCATGAAACTAAATTTCTAAAAATTTGTCAAACAGCTAGCTAAGGTTAGCTGTTTTTCCACTCATTGTTGCTAGCCGATTAGCCTAGCTGGACCTAAATAGGTAGCTATGAAAGTATACATAACAAACGCTGACTGGCTAATGCTAGCTCACATGCTAACTAGCAAGGTGGAAAGGGACAAGCCAAATGAGAGAAATCGACAAATTAACTGACTTTAACAGCTAGTCAAAGTGGGTCAGCGGAAGAAAGGACTTAAAATTATATTAAAAGATACAGTACAATTGTTGTTTACATAATAGCGAGGCACTGACTCGCGCGTTAACACTAGGCCACGACACGGCGCATTAGTTAGCCACCGCTAGCTAGCGTCCAACAGCAAGAATCACTATCGTTGAGATAAACAGAGTAAACGAGCCCACAAAGCTACACGGTGCTGGGTCTGCAAGCAACTGCGAGCTATTTAGCTTAGCTCGAGTTAGCTTGCTTGGCTAAAACCTAACAGATACCAATTACTCGAAACTGACCCGACTTCCTATTTAAATAAGCCCCTCTTAAAAATAGCTACGGCGTTTTTAACATCTAAATAAGATTCCGGTGAAATTTGTGAAACCAGTTCTGTTCTTAAAGCAAGGATGGGGTTTTACCTGCAAGAGCATACCAAATCGCGAGGACGACTGCGTGTTCTCTTTTGTTTTCTAGCTACTTCTCACCCGTTTCCGCTGCTGTATCATGGCGACTGTAAGGATTTTTTTTTCTCTGCCGATAACAGCGCTTGATCCTATTGGTTAGCGTGTAGACGGTCCAACCAGCTGTTGAACCTCAGTAAATACAATCCGTGAGAGCTGAGAGATGGACCAATAGATGGATAATTAAGACGCCACAGTTTAATTTGCTGTGGGTTTATGTAGAATTAATGTAGTTTAAGAATCAGCAGTTTATCAATAGCCATAGCCCATGAAAGTAGTGATGTAATGGTTTAATCTGCATGAACATCCAAGGACAACGATGCTTAAAGACAGATTCATGAATAGCTTTGTGCCAACAATATAAAAATTCATGTAATTAAGAAAAATTATGTTGATATATTTTCACTTAACCAATCGAAAACATTACTTTTATTTAAAGTACAAAAATTGTGCAATGGACCCAGTACAAAAATATAAATATTAAATTAATTCAGCGATTTATACATATCAGAGGAAAAGAAGCACAGCAAAGTGCTTTTATTTCAACACTGACAGACATCCAGGAGGTGATCCTGCAGATAAGTGAGGGACTCTTCCACATGTAGCGGTAATGCTTGGCCAAGGTCAGCCTGGGATCTTGACAGGAAGGCCTCCACAGCTTCACATATTGCATCCTTGGATACCTTATCATCCGGCTTGTAGACGAGCAAAGCAACTCTGCTTCTTTGTTCAGTCCCTGAGCTGCACAGATAGCCTGGGGACAGAAGAAAGAAGTTAGGAGTAAAAGTGGACTCAAGTAAAATTAATGTACTTAACATGATCATAGACATGGCACACTGGGTATGGAAAAGTGAATAAAACTTAAACTTTGGAGGAATTATCCTGCATTGATAAAACATATTTCAATCAGCATTTATATCCAGAGGATTACTAAATATATCATATATATACACCCACAAGTTCAGGGGAATGGCAAATGGAGTAGAGGGAAAGATATCTGACTGGGTGATCAGGATCAGACTACCCATATGGCATCACACCACATATTGCACATTCACTGGAGTCTGAGGTTTCCCACAGGCTCCATGCTCTGTCCTCTTCCTGGCAGCAGGACACGATAAGCTTATCCAAATATGGTAAATATGTTGCTTTTTGATTCTGATTCTGATCAGATATCCATACTTTGATGGGTAACAAGGAGTCAAATCCTTTGGATGTAACAATCATTTCTTTTATCATTTTAAATCAAACTTCCAATGTCATTACCCTGTATTGACAGGATTTATGAGACCACTGATTAATGTACTGATAATATTTGAAGAAATGGGGAATCAAACATCATTGTGGTTTACTAAAATCTCACCTTCCATTGCTTTGTTGTAGCTGAGCAGCAACATCCAGAGAAGATGAACCAGCTCTTCCCACCGCTGCCATCTCTCATCGCCATCCTGGATAATACGGTCTTAGATCAGTTTTACGTAACAGTTGCTTGTTGTGACTAACTTCAAATTTTTTAGATTTCACATTCTTATATCAAGGAATAATCATAGAGCTATCCTAAATTCTTAATTGGATGGTGAAATGAACTTGTTACATCCCCTTAAATTAAATTAACACATAATTTCACACTGCCAAAATCTATTTTACCACTAAATAAGTCAGATATGCAATTACTTCCACAAAAGGTTGGCCAAAAAAATAAAATATGAATATCAGACATGGAAAATTTTCTACACCGAGTCTTATATTCACCATAGGGTCTGGAGCCAGAGTGCAGTTCTTCATAAAGTGAAGCAGCAAACTAAGCGACATGGGCAGAGAGGTTTTTAGTGGGCATGCATAGTCCAGCAGATGTTCCAACAGCTTACATCTCAGCAGCTTGCTCTGCAGGCTTTCCAGCAACAACATCCTGAGTCAGAAAGAGATTAGTGAATGGTAGCTGGGGCCAAGAGACAAATTGTGCTATTGGAATAATTAGAATCTTTCAGGGTTGTATGATTAACAATTAAAAGAATGTATTAAGTTATTTATTTAATGTATATGTGTTTAAACAATGCAATAAAGAATGACTAAACATGATATATTTTATCAAATTAAATGAATGGAAATAAATCCCCTTAAAACTGGACCACTAAATAGTTTTGTAAAATTAACTTTATAAAGAGTTTAAGTTACTCCATCTATTTGTATATTCTATAACATAAACTTTAAAAAGGCAGCGTACACAAGGGATTCACATATATTCTTACTAGCCATTACTTTCACTGGATTGAGCTAGAGTAGGAAACTCCTTTCTCTTAAACTGAGCTCCTGTATGTGCTCTGTGCATCTTTAAGTCATGTATCTATAGTATCTATCTATAATTATATTTATAATTATAATTATTCTAGATACACACCTCGGGTAAGAGGTACTTAACAAACTGTCAAAATAGGTTAGCCTGTCAAGTATGTCAATTAAGTGTATAAAAGAAAGTATGTCTCCCCCTTATACTTCAACGCTCCTATAACAGTGACTACAAAAAACATGCTGTCTCATCTCTCCTCCTCACCTGTGTGCTCGCAAAGGCACATTGCTGATGACCAAATGGAAGAGCTCCTGGGACAGCTTGACAGAGGTGAGAGCTGGAGACCGGTCCACTTCCAGGGCCAGAGACAGCATCCTCTGGAAGATGGACACTATTCTGTAGGCGAGAAAGGGTACGAAACGTCATAAAGTTAAAAAACAAACAAGGAAAAAAAACTTAATCATACAAAATGCATGTAAATCTGAGGCTGTGTATAATAGGGTCTAAAAGTCTGACACCACTCGTTGGGACACCCGTATTTTGTATGTGTTTCAAATGTAATACTTTTTTCACGATAAATGATTATATCAAAAAATGCTACTTAGTATACAATGATCTGGTGACCTGCCCCAAATTTGCTTATATTGCTGACCAAGGATTAGTGTAAAATTTAAATATTTCTTCTTCAGTTTGCACATTACATGACTTTTTTTCATTGATTCTGAATACTCAAACTTTATAATTATTTTCAAGTTTACGATTAAAAATAATTTCAATGTGGTCTCAGACTCTTGGATTCCACAGTACATACATCACTCACCTGATTTGCTCATCTCTCTCACTGGCTGTTCCTGTCTGATCTGTTGATTTTATAATGGCAGAAAAAAGCCACTTGCTGACGTCCCTGGAAACAAAACAAAAAGCAAAAACAAAACATCACTAGTATTAATTTCACATGTGAGAAATTACTTATAAAAATGTGTATTCATTTTTGGGCATGTAGTATAAAGTGATCACTCTGGCATAGGGTGACTTCTAATATCACAATTGCATACATCCTGCTGTGGCCTGTATTATGAAATGTTTCAATTTTGGGATGTTTGAGCAAGTTATCTGACTTCAGGATAACTAAAACTGGCAACCTGAAATATCCAGTCTCAAAAACCTGAGTGGTATCCCAGACAGTGGATTTAGTGAAGAAATAAAAGCTCATTGATGATGACTTTTTATATTCCACATGCATGTGCTTGACTCAGAGTTCACTGAACTCAGGACAGATCAAATCAGCTGATCTGTAACTGAAAACTCACAGTTTTCTCATCTCAGAGTTCATCAACACATAGTTCAGGGTCAGACTCAGAGTTTGTTTCACTTGCTTATGGAAGTTGTGGTTTTTAGAAACGTGTTAAAAAAAAGTAAGAAGTAGAAATGATGTCATTGCACTGGCAAAAATAAAGTAAATGGTTGGTTACTGTATAAGAAACAGTTTGTATGAATAATAATTCATGTCTGCAGATTACATGTTTTGATGTGATCCCTGTAACTTGCTCAGAAGTATTTCAAACACTTTATCCACATATAACTTATACTATAACATACTGTTATATAAATTCACAAATTGAAAAATATGCCAAAATATTCCTTAGGTGTGTGTAATGTACTGACAGATGAGCGTATTCTACAATGGTAATGTGCAATATAAGTAAAAAGCTTTGGTCAACTCTGGTGTTCTCCCCTGGTTAGCAAACTCACCTGACTCTAGGAAACTGCTGATCACATGACAAAGCGGTTTTGGCAATTGAGTGGTGGAGGGCAGAAGCAGAATGCTTGGCGTGGAAGTCATCCTCCAATGTCTGCACAATGTACTCTAGGAGCATGCGCACAACCTCACATCGACATCTCTTTGTACAGTCCTAAGGAAAAAGGAGGACCACATATGTTGTTAGTTTACTGAAATCACAAACAAGACGTCAGCCGTAAATATGAAATTTGATCATCTACTCCAACAGTTATTCAGTTTCTGAGAATTTACAACTTTTAAGCGTAGGTTTCATTCTGTGTGTGTGTGTACATCATTATTTTTTTTTACCGTCTGGAGTACCTGATTGGCCATGACTGAGGTCAACAACTCCCAGTCCCATGGTACTGTGCTTTTGTCAACCATGTGGTGTCTGCAATCAGAGAGAAGCTTTAATCTCTGAATTCAAACATAGATTCGCAGAGAGAGGATGGAAAAGAAGCTATAAAGGGCAGATTATATATTTGTATAATAAAGCCTCCAAAATAATAGATTATAACCAACTCTGATTCCTATTATTCCCTCACCTCTGTGTCCTCATCAGCAGATTAAAGGCCTGTACACATAGGTGGTGGGGACACTGAGGGTCCAACAGAATGTTGTGGACTAGATGGGTAGTGATATCTCTTGGGGGATAGTAACCAGGCTGCAGTAAGTCAGACAAGAGCTGTAAAGTTCCCTCTGGATAGTTCTCATCAATCGTACTGTAAACCAGACTTAGGCTTTGACGGCACAGCACCTCTGGAGTTCCAAAACCTTCATCTTCGACATCAATCTTGGAAAAAAAATAACAACAAAAAAAGAGAAGCTGTACATTTCACCAAGAATACAATAACATGTAATGGGTTAGTGAGAGAAAACAGAAACATATAAATATAAACACATTGAGAATTGTCTCTTACCAGGGCTTGGCCTGGTCCAGACATTATTTTCCTGAGCATGACAGGGCACACGTTACATCTGTCTTCTCGACTAGCTGCTCTGAAGTCCATATCAAATCTGCTCTCTTCATTCACTTCTTCTACATCACTCCCCTCTTGCCAGAGGAAAGACAGTGGACTATCCATTCCTGCATCCCCTCTATACGTCCCACCACAAGCTCCTTCATCCATACCCTCAGTTTCAGCCTGACAAGCTGACAAAGCAGGTTCACTGGGGGTGCTACAGCACATACCCGGGCTGTTTGGGGCCCTTTCAGTTTTAGCCTCGTTTGATTGCAATTCAGTCATGTTCTCAGCTGGTTTATGTTCAGAGGAAGATGCTATGTCGACTTCGCAGTTCATATCATGAGATGCAGGACCTCTGTGGGATAGACAGTCAAATATCTCAGAAGACTTCAGGGTGGTAGTGGGGGAGGGAGGGGATAGGTGATCAGGGAAGTCATTTAACTGTGTGCTTGTGAAGCCATTACTGCTCTCCTCGTGTTCTTGTGTGATAAGTGAGTCAGCCAACTTAGAAGGGGAATTGTCCAATGAAGTTTTCACGACAGGCCCATCTGATTCTGTAGTTGTCCTCAAATTGGTAATGCATTCTGGTGTATCCCTGTTTATGCCCAGTTGATCAAGGCACAGTGACATTTGTGTAGACTCTTTTGTTAAATGCACAGAACAGTTTGACATTTTCAGTTCATTCACATGTGTCTCAAGAAAAGACAGTCGTCTCAGTTTTACAGCTGGTGTGTGATGGTTGGGATATATTTCATAGTTATGCTTTTTTGGTTGTGTTTGAGAATTCACACATCTAAAATCACCACAGTCCTGCTGTGGAGCAAGAATAGTTGAGTCTGTACAAGAGCTTATCTGTGAGTTAAAATTTTCTTTTTTTGAGATTTGGTCATTATTTGAACCTTCTTTTTTTATTTTACTGTCACCTGGTGGCGAATGCACTGTCTCCTGTTTTGTCTCGTTTGATATCTTGCCTTCAGTCAAGTCTATCACTGCCAAGGGGGTGGGAATTTGTCTTTTGCGCAATTTCAGCTCTGGAAGAGTCCATCTTGGATCTGTGAGGTCAATGAAAGGCTAGGAAAGGGAGAAAATAAACAGTGTGATGTCAGAAAATACTGTGGTTACTCACATACTGACACAAATAAATAACAGAGCCTCTACTTCTCTTTACTGAAAGAGAGATTCAAGTAGGAAACTTTGACAGTGTAATGTTTACACTGTCACATACTGTCACAATTCTCACATACATAAGCAAATAGTATTATTTTTGTTTGTTTAGATTCACAAGTGAATAAAAAGTTAATTTCAGCATTGTTGGTGAAAATATATCAATTTTAAGTTTTCTGCCTGTGGGTGTACAACTGAACAATATTCTAGTTTCTGTATAGGTTTTTCAGAAAATATTAACATTCATATTAACCTATCATATGGTTTAAATCAGTATCACCATATCCAGCACTGTGGGGTCATTACAAAGTCCTTTGTAATTTTTTTATTTATTTATTTGTTACACTTTATTTGTTACAGCTCAGTTGGAATCACTAGGACCCCACAGACCCCTCTCATCCCCAGTATCGCGATTTAAAAATGATGCCATACAGTGATATGGTAAATGATAAATGATAGACGCAGGAACTTGTCCACATTAACCTTTAAGAGGAACTATGCATGATTTTTACCTTAGCTATTACTACATTTTTACCTTCATTAAACAGCTTCGGAGTAACTGTGATGGTTAAATAAATGACTTGTAACTTGTTACAGGGAGAACGGAGGCTCTCTGTCTTCCACCTAGCGTTTCTTGGTCGAAAACCAACCTTGCAAGATCAGTGCAACACAAACGCGCCCCGTAACCCGTGATCTCTTGTTTATGATGGATAAGACTACACAAACATACACATTGTAACATCGTATATGATACATAACGTTATCCGCAGCTCTACTGATTGCTTTCTCGCCGGCTTCATTGAAAACAAATGCACATGGCCAGGAGGAGGGTTAGCAAAACAACGGAAAAGCGACCGGACTTCCATAGTTCCCCTTTCATTTTCCAGACTGGCAACACATAATTTCCACATTTAGCCACACTAAGTTATTTTTGGTATTCAACGTATCACATGCTTGCCATTGAAAACACATTGATTTATGCTACCCAGGTAGAACGTGTTTACAGCACAAGAGCCTACAGCTAGCATAAAGAAAATTCATTTTAAGATAACACTCCTCCAGATACATAAACAATGCCAATTTACATTAATATTTAACTTTAAAATATAAGTATCAGTACCAGTATCGCAGTTACCTTACCAGCTCAGTAAAAACATGTTATTTTGCAGTACGTTAACACTAAACTTCTTGTTTTCTTCACCTGTACTGACGAACTGTCAGTTTATGAAGGTCACCTGACCCAGGACGGCGCTGATAAGCAGGCTGATAGAAACACTACACAACTCTAAAGCAGGTTTTTCCTGTTTTAAGTTATATGCGTGGTCAATATTAAGCGCCTGTTTCTATGGTAACGGTTACTTAGTAATTACTTCACCTGTGGAATTTTGACGTCTACGGCGTCGACTTCAACCCGCACGGCCGAGAGGGGCAACAGCTCGGGCTTGGTGGAGTAGGAGCCGATAACTTCCACATCAGAGTCCTCTGAGCTGAGGGAGATCACTTCATCCATGTCTCCTCACTCATTCAGCCTCAGACGAGACAGAAAGTTCAGCAGGGAATGTCAGGTTAAGCTAGTCCGCTCGCAGGAGCGTCACCTAAAGCAGACCCACGAAAGTCGCCATAGTCCTAAAGCAAGCAGGTCTCGCGTTAATGTGTAGTTCCTCATCATGTTTTACAGATAGCACAAGATATCAGCCCCAGTGAAATATGGAAGCCCACGACGTGCGGTGTTTCCTTGTTGAGGTCGTCAGCCATATGCGCCTGATGCTGCCGGTTGTTTTAAAATCTGTTTATACCCGCTGTTCACGGGACTCCGCCACTTCTTCCACCTTAAAAACCGGCCACGTTAGAAAAATAAAACCTAATCGTTCACCTGGTTCAACTTTGATATTTGACGCTTCCTGGTTTTGTTGACATGTTTCTTCATTTGCATGGCTTATCATAACCACCTGTACAAACTGTACAAGAGCTCCATCTACTGTACTGGAGTGTGAACTTCAAATCTGACGTCAATCTGACCCGGAAAAATAAGAAAACCAAGGCTCTCTTGTGTTTGTTAGTGTAGAGCAGTGAAGCAAACCAGTTTTTAAATTACATTTTAGCTGTAGATTTTGTACGATGACAAGATGAACAGTTTTGGTCCAAAAAAGGAAAAGAATGATTTTTTTTAAAATTTCATTTTACCATTACTTATCTCACTTTTAACCACAGTGAAGGCATGTACACAGTCAGTGCACAGTCCACACCAAACACCCTTATTCAAAAACTATAGGCATTGCCCAGACCACATCCTATGACAGACAACATAACTACTACTAATCAGGCCTCAGAGAAAAAAACCCTGCCCTGCTCTTACCCCATTTGGTGCAAACAGTTTGAGTAATTTTGTATAATCTTGCACAATCTCTACAGCAGAGGTTATGAACTCACATTCAAAGCAATACAGGATATAAATTCAACACACATTGCATATGTTGAGGGTGAGAATTTCCAGATAAAAATCCATCAAACCACAGTACATTTTGAATATTGAAGATGATTACTTCATCTTTTCTCACTGTGTCACAATGAGAAACATCAACATCTTGATTTAGGATCATTCTAAAGTTATGCTGAGTCCTAGACTGCGACATCCCAGATTGGCGTAAATCATAAAGATCTACCAAAGGTCCCTTTCACTCAATGATAGCAGGTAAAGCGCCGCTGCTTCAGTTTCCTTGTGTTGTTTGTGTTGCCTGACTGTTACATTGTCAGGACACAAAATCATCATTAATATTGATCTGTGCTTTTCTTACTATGACTGAGACTATTCAGCCAGTTTAAAGTACAACACATGTTCTTCATAATATATGCTAATGACCTGATCTGCTCTAAACATGAATGTGAAAACATAAACACCAAAACTTCCTCCCAAAATATATATTATCTGTGACAATATGTAGTCTCACTCCTGACCACTAGAGTGCACTCATGTTGTGCAAAAGATTTCAAATTATTGACAAATATGTCCATGTTCACAGGATGGTGCGGCTTCTATACTACATAGTGTACACATTTGTGTCTTCTATGTGATAATTTACCCAAAACCTGAGCTGTTAACAGAAGTTTCTATTTGGCCTTACTGGCCTCTCAATCTTATTTAAACGTAGCTGAGCACATGCACAGGCAAAGGGGTCAAGGATATCTTTATTATCCCCAAGGGCCAATTAGTTTTGCAGCTAGCAGCAAAAACAAGAACAGACACAACAACAATAACAACAACAGATAAAAAGTGCAAAGCAAGGACAAGTACAACAGTCACTTCAGTGAGTCGTTCAGGAGTCCAGTCGCAACAGAAACAAATTTGTTTTTCAGCCTGTTGGGCCTATACCTTGGCACAATATGTTTTCTGCCACAAGGAAGCAGAATAAACTCCTTGAAAAGCAGATGGCTCTGATCATGAAGTACTGCATGGGCTTTCTTCAAGGTCTTGATGTTGTAAAGATCATTCAGATGGTTTAGACTCACGCTTGCAACCTTACTACAGTTTTTAGTGAGCCCTTGCAGTCGATTTTTGTTCTTAATGCTGACTGAGCCATACCAGCAAATAAAAGAGGCTGGTGTATCTTTGCAAAGAGCCCCCTGTCTGTGTCCCTGGGGTGATGTGACGTTAGACACATCAACCCTGCAGCACTAATGTTTACTCCATCCTCCTATCACTTCTGCGTTCATTTTTGACACTGTGAGCCTAGTGGACACAAAACACATAAACACAGTATACAAACCCTTGTGCTACAGTGATATGAACCCACAGCGTCAGGGCTGAGTAGGCTACCGGAAAAAGATGTCATGTAGTTCTGTATTTTGAGGCCATTTACAAATGACACATTGAACCCAACGCCACAGCTCCATTTCCTGTAATAAGCCCAGATGATGTAGTGTTTTTGTGGTACATGCAATCACTAAAACCTGCTTCCTTTTGATGGGGAACTGTGCCATGCATACATATACTAGTGTGTTGAATTGATAAGGACACGGTAATTGTGATAAGTAAGAGTGTGCAGTGAGCTATTGTTGGCTTACAGCCTTGTTTGTAATATCATATCATTTAGTGAACTGGAATATCACTGCAGAAGTGCAGGTGTCATGGGCAGGGTATATAACAGGAAAAGAGAAAATATTATTCATTACTTGCCCTTGTTTTTCAAAGAAATGTACATTCTACATTGAATTTTCATGTTGGATGAAAGGAGCTATTAACCTCAGATGCCTTCAGAAAAACTGGGCAGGATGAGTCATCGTAGTCGGAAATTCGCAATCTAGTCCCACCACCAATCAGTGATGTTAAAACTTTAAGAGGATGGATGGAGTGTGTACTGCAAGAGGTAAAAGCTGTAAGTCTGTGCAGTCTAGTGTTTTCTAAGACTGGATCTTGGAAATTAGCCTTACCTTTAATACTCAGAGTGTCACACTGATGAATTCTGAAGGAAACATCCAGCTTCAGTTTCAAAACAAACTGTGTAATAAATTTTTGCTAAAAGTAGCAAGTTATTATGAGGGTATTAATTTCCAACACAACAGTGATTGATGCCAAATCATTACTGTCGGTAAGTCCACATTATTGTGTTCGGCGCATTAGTTCTCAGAACACAAATATTACCACAACGTGAAACCTAATTCGGCTGCAAAGGGTGGTCCAAGTTCAATTAGACGGAGGGGGATAACTGTGGAGATGTTTTAAATCCCAGGTGGACCTCCCAACTCTCCGCTGCCCATACATGGACACACATTATGGATGAAATGTTTTACCAGCAACAGAGCATGTGGTTTCCTGTCTCAAAAGGTGAACAAAAGCACGTCTGTACTCATTAGTAGTTACTTGTGCTGAGAACTAATAATGTCTAATATAAGGCCAGCTGGCTTCAGATAAAAATATTTGAGGAGATCTGTGGATGGTGTTGGACTGAAAATAGAAAACTCTGCAGGTCTTGGTCTTAAAGGCCAACTGTGAAATCAAAATGCATGATGTGGATTTCATTTGATCAGCTTAATACTGTAATAACTGCCTACTGTTTGTTCGTTGCTATATATCCATTATATGTGTGGAGCTACCTTTGGTTAAACAACATGACAGTATAATAATAATAAATAAATCTAAAAATGACTATTTCTTGGCAGAGTGTAATGGCTTCCTAGTGTCTCTTCTTCAAGAAGGTGCTGTGAGAAGTAAACCAGCTCATAATCCATGAAAAAATCTATGAAATTGTGCATTGTTGATTTTACACTTCTGATACTGTTTCATGAATCAAACAAAGGAGATATTGCGTTAAAGAGTGAGCTTTAGTGGTGCTAAGTGATGGGATTAGTTGTCTTCATATAAGATAAGATAAGCATCTGCCGGGTGCACCCTTGGGTTAAAGATTTTTCAAACAAACAGGCCGTGAAGAAGACCCCTGAAGACACTGAACCAGACTAAGCTGAACCTGAGCCGCTGTGTGATTTTTACATAAGCATGCGTCATCCTGGAATCAGAGGCACAACAGGTGTCTTTGCCTTTAACACAGATGTCAGTGCAGACTTGCAGCCACTTCTGCTGTTGACATAGGGATTGAACAACAACCCCCCCACTCACACACCCACACACACACACACACACTCTCGTCTTCCATTCATTCATTTTACACTGAATGGTGAGGTGGAATAAAGACACAACCTCTTTCATATACAGTCTAGTGGTGGGAGGTAATAAAGTAAATTTACTTGAGTACGGTACTTAAGTACATACCAAAGAAAATGAACTGTTTCTGCTGATTTGCGTGTGGTTTGTCTTGCTTGAGCAAGTACAGAGAAAACAAAACTTCTTTGGCGCTTCATGTGCAATAGCGGTGTTCAGCAGGTCTTCAGCAGAGAATCAGGTAATAAGAGAATAATATGAATAGAGAATTTGTCACAGTTTTTTTTCTTTGTATTTGTTTTGGTATATGTTGGGTGCTAACAAAGAAGCAGGAAGTAAAACAAAATAGCGATATATTCTGCACAGCTGCAGAGTTTAAGGGGTCTGCACACCAACTGAAATGACTCTTTAAAACATGGTTTCACATTTTCTGTGCTTAGCAGCTATTTTTGGTTGTTCCCATTATTTTTGAGCTAATGTACAGATTATTTTATAAATAAATAAGTTGAATCTGCATCACTCTTAATTGCACCCACGATGATGAAAATGATGATTGAGATATTTTTTAAGCAGGCCTACTTTCAATACTTAAGTTTTTTTTAAGCAAATACTTAGTAGTTTCACTTAAGTAATACTTTGACTAAGCTACTTTTACTTACTTACTTACGTAACATTTGACAAGGAGTGTACTTTTACTCAGGTAATGAAGTTGTGTGCTTCGACCTCTGATTGTACTCTATCAGAGCTGTATGGACCTTTCAGCAAATCACGAAAAATGAAAGAAAAACAGTATTGTGTATTGTGCTTTTTTTCAAGTGTGAAATTCTCAAGACGACTTTTCAGTGCATCAGCTGTCGATTGAATTTTTATCTTTCTGAGGCAACACTGTCTTTAAGTCTACTTGGCAAGCAAAGTTTCTGGCCTCATTAGCTGTCAATACAACATACAATTTAAAATCATTCTAAATCTGAAAATAATTGTGTTCTTCAGATCAGAGCAAACACACAAAGGAAAGCAATTTAGTTTTTGTTATTTTCCTTTGCTTTGGGCTGTATTAGAAGAGACTCTCACAGCATAGCATGGCTAACAAAGATATTTATCTCAGACAGGCTGCAAAGCATGCTGGGAGGACTTATCGTCCATCATGTGTGTTGCAATAAAAACATCATGCCATGAAATTTATTTTTTTAAAGATTTTGAAGAGAGAAGTCTTATCTTAAGGTTGAAGGCATTTTATAGAAGAGAATTAGTGAATGAATTAATTCATGGCTGAAGGGTTGAAAAATCGCTCAGCACCCAGAGGAGGGAGTGTACCTCCTATTATTGTTCAACATGTCTGAGTGAAAAAGATCCAGGTTCAGGTTCATCACAGAGCGTGACAGCATATAAGACATCTAACAGTGTTCCTTTATCCTTACCTGTCCCAGTCAGAGAGTCAAGGCTCTGTATGGCACTTACAGAGGGAGTAGTCAACACTTTCCCCTGCAGTAGGTCAGAGGTCACATCTGTTGTCTACTCACATGTAACAGAGAATGAATAACATTAGAGCAAAGGACTGGTGAACAAACATCTTCAGGGAGAAAACCACAGTATCCAAAATGATCTTTCACTTGTTTTGAGTGTGTAAATAATATCTTTAATACTTGGGTACCATTCACACAACTCTGCAAAAAGCTGTGAATAAATAGCAGATGTTCTGATAACTGTGTCGTCTTGCTAGAGACTGAAGGTTTTGAAAGAATTAATGATGAAGTGAAACAGCAGCTTACTGAAGCAACAGGTGTCAGCTGTCACCACAGGAACATGACGGAGACAACAAGAGTAAGATGTCTGACTAAGTGAGACAGAGATGGGTAAAAAAAGAAAAAAAGTATTCTGTCTGAAACATGTCCAGCAGGCACCTCTTCAAGTTTCTGCTTTGCTGTCTGCATCCATGTCATGCTCTTAAGCTGTTTACAGCATGCCTGTCACATGTCCTGCTTCACATTGCCATCAAATTCAGTCACCTGTTTTCTTATGTGGGTGTGTAAAACACTCGTAATAGGGTTTATTTGACTGGCAGACTGTGCCAGGCTCGAAGACAGGGAGAACTGATGGTGGACCACAACCTAATGATGACTCACTCTGCAATCCATGACCGTGGAGGCTGATGGATGTCACGCCAGGATCCTCTACTGGACAGCTGTGAAGCCATGAGCCACTGAAGTCCTGGCATATGCCAAAACAATGTAAATGCCTGTGAACAAGAATCAAACAGGTGAGGTCAAACAAATCAGGTGTGTTGAGTGTCTTATTTACGATGTTTAAAGCTTGTAAGGTACAATTTCAGTTCAAGTGGAAGCCTTGGTTATTGTCTCTATTAATCTTATAATCTGATGCCTCAGATAAAACGTGTAAAGAGTCAAATCCCTGGATCTTATTGTGTGTATGTGTTTTGACTTCAATGACTGTTTATTCTGTGGTTTTGATCTATCATCTTTAGGATGTTATATGCAGAAAGTGACTTCCAACTGAGGAAAAAAAAACATTAGAAAACCAATCATGATAAAAGCTAAAGATTACAAACCACAGAAATTGTTCTCTTTTCCTTTCTCTATTTTTTTATTCCTGTAAATAATGTGCAGAATCTGAGAGAGCAGCGTTGTGTGCCAACAAAAATGCTTACGGGTAATAAGCAGAGATGTTTTCTGTGATAATAAAAAGGCACAGTTATGTTGCGCAGGGTGACGCAAAACCAACAGGGAACGAGGTCAAAGGCAAAAGAGGTCAGATGGAGAGCTCTAATGAGTACTTGGCCTGGTGGCTGGATTCAGAGGGACATCTTGAAAACCTCCACTACAGTAACACGTTCAAGAGCTCAGATTGTTTTATAAGTGGAGACAGAAAAGTAGTGAATCATGGAGATTACATTTAAATTTACTGATTTGGCAGAAATGTCCATCCTCAGGTTCACTGGTGTTTCCATTGAAAATCCATTGTAACTGTTATGATAGTTTCTATATCCAGAGAGGGATTAAACAACTTTATCTGTATCACTGAACCACAAGAGTAGAAATATATCAACAACTAACTGAGAAACTGTATTTAGATATGTTGGTGCTTTGCAGTAATTGCTATCATCACCATAGTAACATACTCACAATGATATTTTACATTAATACAGACAGTATAATATTCACCATGGTCAGCACCTCACTTAAATCTGGGATTAGTTAAATAACATGTATAGTCACTACAGTTCATTATGATCAAGTGGTGTAACAGTGGCTTATAGCACCACCAGCAGATCAGTGTTTAAACTTGCTCAGTATATTCAACATGTCAAATTCTTTCTTTTTTTTTTAAGTATATTTTAGGTCTTTTTGCCTTTATTTGATAGTATAGTTGAGACAGACAGGAAATGGGGAGGCAGACGGAGGGAGAATGACATGCAGTCAAGGGCCACCCATTGTGGGATTTAAACCGGGGCCAACTGCAGTGAGGACTGTAGCCTCTGCATAAGGGGCGCCTGCTCTACCCACTGAGCCACCCAAAGCCCCAACACATCAAATTCTTGACAAAAATACAAATTTAGCATCATCTCTTCTCTGTGCCATCCTCAGGCCCAACTGCCTGTTCACAATTATGTTTTTCATCTATTTTTCAATCATCAAACAATTACGCCTACGTCCAGCATTACACCCTCTATTTATCTTATTTTCAGTGTAATTCTACTCCATCTAAAAATCAAATGAATGAAATCACATCATGGAGCGATCACGACCCATGTTCTCTCTCATCATCTGACATCATCTGATTACTCATATTTATTAGTTTCTTACAAATTACAATGTGATGTGAGTCATTGCTGAGTGCTGTGACATTGCTCCACTTGTTGAGATGGGCTTTGCCATTTCTGACAGTGCGGTGAATTGAGCCCCACTGAGGACAAAATGAGACTTGATTTGCTTAAGGGTCTCACACTCACTTGGTGGCTCTTATTGCTCATGCATTTTGCCTCATTTAAAGGCATGACCAAAGACCCACCATGCAGTTAACCAAATCACACCAAGCACCCTGAACATGGGCCACTCCTCTAACCAGCCATAAATTAGTTCTTTCCCTTAAAATGAGATGAAGGAAGTCATTGAGTCAAGTGTTTTTGCAGGAAGCCTATTCTCCCTGGTCTTGGAAGTGACGTTCCTTCCTCTCTGAGAGAGACTAAGCCTTTCCCTCACTCTAATTCAAAGCGTGGCTGATGAAACAAGTTCCACCTTTAAATTCACTTTCAGCATTTACACCACGTATTTGAAATGATTAAAAAGAGTCAACTATTTTTTTGAATGACCAATAAATTGAATTGCCAGTATGTTTCCTACCCTTTAAAAAAACCTTCCTTGATTAAAATATCGCCTCTAACTTCTACTGAGATCTCTGCTAATTTGCGGTAAAACTTCTATCAGGGAACGCGCTGATATGTGTGACCTTCAGGGCTTCATTAACCGGGTCACACTCTCCCATTCCCGTGCAGTTTTGTCCAAAGCTGTGGAAAAATGTGTGAGAAATCTTGTTTGTTTGGGACACAACAAAGGTCAGCAGCCTTGTATTTATACAGACCTGCCAAGCTCACTGACAGCAATAGCAACGCTTGAAGAAGGTGGGAGAGGTGGTAAGATGTGTGAGCTTGCAGAAAAGAACACGTGAATCAGAGTGAAACACAAACACACACATACAGTCTTCTCCCACTCTCTTATAAGTATCCACATCAACAAGATCCAAGGTCCCTTTACCACACACACACACATGCAAATAATTATGCATGAACAGTACCTAGGTATAATCATACAGGGTCATGGCTAAATTTCTGTTAGCTGAATTCCCTAAAGGAAATGTTTACTATTATAAATCACCTGCAACCTGAGATGAGGTTTTTACACAGCACCTCAAGCCATTTATTCCTGGAACATTACATAACGCAGCAGTGAGCTCTTGCTCACATCCAGCCTGAGCGCCTTCCTCTCAAGAAAACAGGAAAGTAAGAGGATTGAGGCAGCGAGGGTAACACAGACATCAGCTGCTTCTGTATATGGCTGCCCTGTCAAGGAGCTTTTCCTTTTTTTATCTACACAGTCTTGTATGGTCAACAAACACTGTTATCTGCATCATCTCATGTCAGCATCGTATTTCTAACATTGCCTTTACCCAGAATGGCAGATCACAAGAGGAAACGTCTCCTATTAGTTCTATATGAGCACCTCAAGGCCACACTCTGTTTCAGTTACAGCTAGAAAGCATCCACGAGTATCTCAGCCATCAGCCTAGAGGGTGAGAAAAAAGAGTGTGTGGAGCTTACAGTAAGTGCATTTATCTGGCAGTTAGACTGTGTTCAACAAGCACATTAAAATCACTGCTCAGCTAATGAAGAATTTCTGGGAGCAGTAATTATCAGCAAATCCTCATTATTCAAAACATTACCTGCTGCCAGTGGCAGACACAGGTAAATCCGAGTTCTTATCTAATGACTGATGAGTTGACGAGATTAAAGCAGTTTTGGATGACTCGGAAATGTTTGCGATGCTCCCAACACTTTCGCGGCTTCTGAGTGCTGCTGATATTTCAAAATGTGACAGTAAATGAATCTGGCATGTGCGTCACGCAGGGGTCATGTGTGTCACAAAGATGTCAAACATGTCACATGCTAAACAGCTCATTAGATGCGCCCTTTGTTGTTGGTTATGATGTTGATGATGATGTCCTCAACTTTATTTGCACCTGGATTCTCTGAAATAATTGATTGGTGAGAGATTTGATTAGGAATTTTATTCATTTGTGGGAAACTTTAGCTACACAGGGCGGCTTGTATGTCTGCCACATCATAACAGGAAGCTGCAAGCGACAGGATGCTGTGTATTGTTGTGTTACTTAGAATAGAAAGTACAGAAGCCTGAAAGGAACATGTGGGTGATTATTCCTCGCTTTTAGTTTTCCTGAGATCACTTTTCTGGAAAAGAAAAAAAAAAAAAGCCTCAACATCTTATAATGTCAAGACAGTATGGTAATGAGGGAATGTGTATGTATTGACATGAATGTGTATGCCTGTGTATGAATGCATGCATTTTTTTTCCTTTTCTTTTCATTCTCAGTGGATACAGTGCATGCGCAGCATATTTTTGTGATGCGTATGAAGTAGGTGCACGTGTCAGTGCAAGGGAGTTGTGTATTACCTCATACCACAGAGCATATTGAAAGGTTACAAGGCGTTAAAACAGACATTATGCAACCAGGAATTGTGTTCTTAACAACTTTTGGATTAGGGAAGACAAAAGTATCAATTTTATCTCTCCAGAACTGCTGTCAGTAGTGGTCTGTGTAGGACGCACAGCTGGTGCAGTAAAAAGACGAAACATTATGAACACCTGCAGAAAAAAAGAGTTGTTGCATTTTTTTTTTTTTTTCACAAAGGCAACTTTGTGAAAATTACAGGTAAAGCAAGCTGTACAGCAAAGTTTTCAGTTGCACGCTGTACAACAACTCAAACACATGTCCCTTGTGCACTGTCACTATATACATTAGTCAATAAATTATCAGTCATTCATAACTCAAGCGTCTAAATCCAGACTTTTCCCTTTAATGTTAAGATGAGCTCTCCGATAAAAAACTATAAAAAAAAGATGAAATGTGAAATATGAAAAAGGATTGCATAACAAGTCGTCCTCATTTGTAATAATTAGAACCATCTGTAAGTTCTTGGATCCCCTCAGGTTCCTCAGTCAGACACAACAGAACATGTTTGTGCAGGACACTGGACACTGAGGTCAGAGTTTTTCTGTTTTCATGCAGCAGGTAGACCCTTAAGGGGAGGTCCACACGCCACTGATATATAGTGACAGTCACCCTTTAGATGATCTTCACTGTTTTTTGCGTTCATCCTGGGGAGTGACATTAGAGCGAGGGAGGAGAGAGCGAAGGAAGAGAGAGGGAAACAAGATAGGCACTCTGAACCCTCCTCCTCTTCCTCCTTCGTAAGTTCTTCTGTGTTTCATCTCACTGCAGCAACTAAAACATGTTCTTACCGAGCCTCCCAGCAACTTACTTTCAAGGATGATCAGGAATGCACACACACACACACACACGAACACACCCAAACATTAATGTTGGCATCCATCACACAGCTTTAGCTGGACTGCAAATCCCACACTGACAGGCTTCCAGCAGATGCTATTTATAAAGATTTTTTTTTAAATCCAAAATTAGTGAAGTGCATCTGCTGGGCAGAGCTACAGTCTGCTCATCAGCTCAACAGAATTTTTATTCCATAGTTTTATTTCACAATGACCCTTGACTGTCCATGTGTGTGTGTTTTTACATCACCTCCTGACTGGTAAATATCCCTTGGCCACAGGACTGGTTGAACAGTATTGCCTCATACATATTATATAACTGAACCTGCAGAGCAAACAGAGGCTGGCTTCTCAGCAACAGGTACAGTCACCTCCAGCTACGCCACCATTGACCAGTTATAGACTACTGTGTATGAATTATGTAGAGAAGTGTTGGTGCATACAAACAAGCCTATATGCCACCAGAGAAATGTAGCCTATATCCTTCAGAGACAAATTTCAAGTGCAGATCAGTCAGTTACTCATGCATTAAAGCCCTTTCACTCTGAAAACTGGCCTCATAATTAGCGGCCCTGCAGGACTGAAAAAGTTCAGAGAAACATCCAGCTGTGCGATTTTACCTTCACATCCACCAGTGACTCCTAATGGCTCTGTCACCCTGAAAGTCCCAGTCAATCAGCTGCCAGTGGGATAAAAACTTCTTTTTTCTTCTTTTTGAACAAAACATTTTAAATTATCACAGTGGAAAGGTACTGTTGAGGTTCTGCACACTGTGCCTCAAATAACCGACCACCACTGGGTTTGCCCAATAGGAAAAAATAATAATTTCAAAGAAATTCAAACTGTCTAAACCATGCTCTCTCTCTCTCTCTCTCTCTCTCTCTCTCTCTCTCTCTCTCCTTTAAGTTTAGAGATGGGTTGGTCCTCCCAGTGATGTCACCTCACTCCTGTATGGGCATTCATTCCACCAGCAGTTTGCATCTAACGTGTATCTCCAAAGCGATGCCGTTCACTAAAACACAAAGCAGCATTACGCACGGCGATGTGATTTCTGGGGGGACGTCTTCGCTGGTGGATTGTGAACTCCCATTCTCTTCACCTTTATGGGCTGTATATTCGGAACACGGTGCGCGCGACCGGACTATCTGGAGGACCTGCGATGAAGGGTTTGCTGGTTGAGGAGATATATTTGTGCTTGTGCAGTGTTTTCAGTGGGCAAGGCTCTGTTTGTACTGATCAGGAACATTACGCACGACGTATCCCCGTGCGTTAGTGGAAGGCAGCTCAGCGCCCGTCGTAGCTGCTTTTGGAGAGGGAAAGGGTGCGAAACAACAAACATGATACGAAAGGACAAACTGGAGTCAACATGGATTTAACCCTGTTAAATCAGTCTGTGGGAAACATCTCCAACGATGAGAACACCACGGACGCACCGCTCCTCGTGCCACACACTCAGACAGCCACTGCGCTCATCATCCTGGTGGTTTCTGTGATCATTTCGGTGACTATAGTCGGTAATGTGTTGGTGATTGTGGCGGTGCTGACCAGCCGGGCTCTCCGTGCGCCTCAGAACCTCTTCCTGGTGTCTCTGGCATCGGCGGACATCCTGGTGGCCACGCTGGTCATTCCCTTCTCTCTCGCCAATGAGGTTATGGGCTACTGGTACTTTGGGAGTACATGGTGCGCTTTCTATTTGGCTCTGGATGTGCTGTTCTGCACATCATCAATCGTGCACCTGTGCGCCATCAGCCTGGACCGCTACTGGTCAGTCACTAAGGCAGTCAGCTACAACCTGAAGCGGACACCTAAGCGCATCAAGTCCATGATTGCTGTCGTGTGGTTAATATCTGCCATCATCTCCTTCCCTCCTCTCCTCATGACCAAACATGACGAGCGGGAGTGTGAACTCAACGATGAGACCTGGTACATCCTCTCTTCCTGCCTGGTGTCTTTCTTCGCCCCGGGTCTCATCATGATTCTGGTGTACTGTAAGATCTATAAAGTGGCCAAGCAGCGCTCCTCCACCGTTTTCGTGGCCAAGAACGGCCTGGAGAGGCAGCCCTCTCAGTCAGAGACCTGCTTCGTCAGGAAGGACCGCTTTGAGATGGAGAGCCCCAGCAGCCAAAGCTCGGGCAGCCACCAGCAAAGACAGGGGGAGCTGGATGACATCGACCTGGAGGAGAGCTGCTGTGCATCGGACACCAAACCCCGTAATAATCGCTTCACCAAGCGGAGGAAGGTGGAGGGGTCGGAATGCTGCCCGCCTCAGAACTGCCGCCTGTCGTGGGCTTCGGCCCGGGCGTCTCAGCTCTACCCGGAGCAGAAGAATCCAGCTGAGCGGCAACAGCTGGCCGCGGCCAACAAGACCAAAGTGGCCCAGATGCGGGAGAAGCGTTTCACCTTCGTGTTGGCGGTAGTGATGGGGGTGTTTGTGCTCTGCTGGTTCCCCTTCTTCTTCACTTACAGCCTGCATGCGATCTGCAGAGACAGCTGCTACATCCCAAGAGCACTTTTCAACCTTTTCTTTTGGATTGGCTACTGCAACAGTTCTGTGAACCCCATCATTTACACCATCTTCAACAGGGATTTCAGAAAAGCTTTTAAGAAAATCGTATGCAGAACTCCTAAACGCACATGAACACTGAAAGGGATACATCTCAACAGTGCTGAGAAGTAATAGGCCTGTTGTTACAGAACTCATTCTTCTTGGCTGCCCCCCCCCCTTCCCTGCCCAAGTCATCCTAATGTAACTGT
>OMNW01034923.1:0-12807 GCA_900303245.1 Selene dorsalis | reverse complement strand
AAATCATATTATCTGACTGTCTCTCTCTTTCTCTCTCTCGCTCTCTCTCTCTCCATCTCTCTCTCTCTCTCTATCTCTCTCTCTCTCTCTCTCTCTCTCTCTCACTTACTCCCACTGTTGCTATAAGAATTAAATAAAGATAAAACTTTTAAAAAGTGATGAACCTGTTCTTCAACTTTAAAAGCCTGCAAGGAACTGAGCAAATGTCCTGCAGTCATAGTGTTCCTTGCAAACACCTCTGTTGTACAACATGTTTGTGTATTTGTTTGCATATTTGCAGTGAATGTTGCACCTGTGTTGTGTGTCACATTGAGTATGTTTAAGGAATGTGTGTTTTTTTTTCTATGTGGTAATTGTAAGGTGATCATGCACTCATAGCAGCACAGCTTTTTAGATAAACAATCAAGTTCAGTGGTGCTGATTGACAGAAGTAATATGTTTTTCCTTTGTTTTACAATGAACCACTGATGTCGACTCACAATAAACGTTTCCCTCATAAGAATGAATGCGTAATGATGAATTATCACGTTGAGAGGATGAGGACGAGCCAGCTGGTGGGACAGGAAACACAGAAGGATGTGGGAAGGGAGGAGGAGGGTTCCCCCAGCTCTGACCTCCGTCTCCCTCTCTGCCTCAGAGCTGAATGTGACACTAATGAGACCTGACACTTGCTCCACCAAGACAATCACCCAGCAAAGATTTAGCTCCTATGTGAGTGCTTTGTAAGCTCATTTGTCATTGTATGCGGACAGACGAGTCTGATGAGAAGGTTATGTGCTATTTTAACCATGATAATCCAAATACAAGATTGCGGAACAATTACTCAAATGTTGCCCCCACCCACCACTCCCTGAGGGGCCACAAGTCACCCAGGTCACCCATACACAACCTTCATCTTGATATGGTAAATTCTCACAGGCCCTCCAACCTGCCCATAACCAGCCATGCTTAGGAAGGAGAGTCATTTAGTTTTCCATCCCATCATCCCTTTTATCTCCTCCCCTGACTCCAAACTATTTCGGACCCCACAGCTAGGCCTTGCGGTCAGCGCTCCCAAGCACCCAGCGTAGCAGGAGTTTTTAAACTGTAGTTACATAGACAGTGTGTAGTGAAATTCAGGAACCCCAAGGACAACAGGAAGTAATAAATCAAAGCACGGAGTTGATTGAAGGCGATTGCTGAGGAGAGAACAGCTGTGCGAGATAGTGGCCTCTCATATGTAATGGATTCCACTGTGGCATCAAAACAAAACAAAAAGGCAAGCACAGAAGTAATGAAACATTAGCTGACGACACCCTAAGGAAATAGGCTAATGACTTGCAGAGAGAACAACACAAACTATTCCAAAGAAGGGGAATGTTTATTTTCATGACTTTTCACCTCTTTTTACTGCATCCATTTTGCTTATTCCTCTCTTCAGCAATGCTCTTTAAGAAATAAAGTTTGTGTTGGGTACTTTGCCAGAATCACGTTCCCGCAGCATTTCTCATCAGGGTCATATGAGGAATTTATTGTGAAAAACAAACGCTTTAAATGTGTGAGATCAGAGGAAAAGGCAATAATCAGGTCCACACTTTATTTTCCAGCAGTATCTTCTCGTGCTTCATCTCTCCAAATGATTTCTCATTAACACCAACATGCTCTCATCCAACTTTCATCATCAAAGAGAAACTGTGTTTCAAAGGGTCCAGCGCAAGTTAATATATTACACAAGTAGTACAATACTGAATAACCAGCCATTAATAGAATCTAAACTCTGACCCAGACTACACATTCATCAGGGTGTACATGATAAGATTTATCACCTTGCACTTGGCAAGCTCCCTGAGAGGAAATTCATCATGAGCTCAAACAACCACTGCTCTAATTCAAGTATTAAACTTTTAGCTGATAGAAATCTGGGAGGCTGTCTGAGGATTATGCTGGGAATCGGCGGACAAACAATGGCTCATTTCAGGTGAGGTATTTAAAAATGGTGCTTTCAAGTGCTGCTTGTGATAAACTCTAGAATGTGAAAGAAGTGTTGTGTAAGTTTTTTTTGGTTGTTTGTTTATCTCTCTGTGGAAGTTGGTTTGACAGAACATCAGTCTTTCTGAAGTAGATGAAACACTGGGTATCTAGTGGAGGTAGGGTGCACTGAAAGCTGAAGTACTTTGTATTGACTATTTATTATACCTTATCCAAGTGCTGTATGAATGGAACAAAGAAAAAGAAACACTTTTTTATCTCAACAAAGTCACACCTCACATCTTTTTATTATATGCTGAGTATACTTGTCTTTTTTTTAATCAACACAGACATCAACATGAACTTTAAGTGACGAAGCTTTTGTTACACTATTTATTTAATTTTGCTATCTACTATCTATATATCTATCTTGAAGACACACTCAAAATGTAAAATATTCAAGAATGCAAATAGTTGCTAAATTTGCTAAAACTGACTATAAGATACTGACCACTACTCCTGTGTGTAGTGTTTCTCAGCCAGGAAAATGGGACAGATCTTGTGAGCCTGTTATTAGTCTAGACATGTGGACTTGGATTTGAGACACACCATGCGATTTGTTTTGCCAGCGCATCTGCTGGCCACTAGATGTCATTATCAATTTTCCCTGCTCCTGTTGATCACCTTTCCAGGTAGATAGTTCATTTATGTTGTTTATCAGGTTGTATAACATGTCCAGACTTTTGTTCCTGTGGCATGCTACCTACAAGTTATAATACACATGATACAAGAGACAGCAAGTCCTACTTGCTAAGGGATAATACCAATTTGAGGATTACCAGGTGCAGTTATGTCATGAGTTTTGAATATGCTTCATTGGGATTGCATTAGACAGTGGAAAAGGTGTGCTCATGGAAGAAATATCTACTGGTGGAGGCATGACAGTGAAGTATACTCCACAAGCTAATTGCATTGCTATGGAGAGATGGCTGAGGAACAGCCAAAGAGGAGAGCTCAGAAGAAGAAAAACTGAAAGAAGTACAACCATGCAAGGCATGGCTTTCCAAAGTTGGACAGGGGAAGAATAGCTCCGAGACCAACCCAAACAAAAACTGACAGGCACACAGAGAGAGACTGATGGGGCTGGTAAAAATTTTAACCAATGGTTTCACCATCTACTGGCTGACCAGTGAGTTGCTGTGGTGGGATTTCTACCAATAGGTGAGATGGCCAGTCTGACTTTGTGGACAGACCTGCAAGAGTTGAAAGACATGAACACGGATGCAGAAGGTTCTTGACAGCTGGGTAAGGTTAATTTTGGTGTATTTTTCAGGGCCAGTAGGTCTGGTTGTGTCCTGATGCAACAGTTAACCCCAACTGGTGTGTTTGCAAGTACTGGTGCATTTTCAATTTGAAATTGAAATTGCAAAACCTGCAAAGCTAGTTCAGGCAGGCAACTCAAGCTGTGCCCATCCTGATCAGCTGAGCAGTCACATGCTGGTCTCTCCAAAAAGGGCGGGTTATTTAAACCTCCTAGATTACCTGCTCATCCCTGGCATGCTGCCGCTGCTATTTTCTGCTGCTGCCCTTGCTCCTGCTATTGTTTACCATTATGTTGCTGCTGCTGCTGCTCCTGCTGCCGATGAGGTTTTGCAAACCCACCAACTCCCCAGCGTCCACCTGTTGGGTCCCTGCAGGGGTCTGCATTCATTCCCTGTTAGGTCTGTCAAGCAGATCATTATTCAGGGAATGAATAACTGAGACAGAGCCTGACACCAAACCTGCTGCAGCCATGCTCAAGAATACCTGTGCTCTGCTTCAGATTGCCATGCTTATGCTCAATAAATTATTTGATCTCATTTCAGAGTTGTCTGACTGAAATGTTGTTAGTGTGACAGTGAGTCAGTAACGTGTCTGCTGCTGGCGTGCTGCATTTAGAGATTTAGATTGGAGATAACTAACTGTGCATGCTAGCTTCGCAAAAGCAACTGGAGTGACAATAGCGACAGATTATTACAAAAAAACAAAATAAATTTTAAAAAATCAGCTTAAATTCAACCTTATTCATTTTGAAATGAAAACCAACAATGCCACCTGGGGAGTTTTACCCCAGGACTTTTAGATGAAGAAGGGAAACCACCACCTGCACTGTTGGCTCTCAGTGACTCAAGAGAAAGGGAGAACACAATTAAGATATACAAAACTCTACAAAACCATTTTATAGCTAATAGATGAAAGATACAATCACAGGTGACCTGAACAATAACAGAAACTACTAATAAATAACCTAGGACTGAAAAATCCAATTTCCAATCCAAAGCAAATTAAACAGAGCAACGAAAGAGTAAACAAAGAAAAAGGTCTCTGGCCAGAGATAGTCAATCAATGAATAAAGATAATCATTTAATTGAGGGAGAAACTAAATGGTAAATAACCAACCAAGGAGTCAGAGGACCAGGGGGTGAGCAGCAACTTGCAGGAGACAGTCACAATAATACTGTAAGCAGCAGCGGCAGCAACAAAGCATGCAATGGCAAGCGAAGTAGAAAACAGCGAGCACAGCTAGCAATAGTCTACAAAGTAGGGCTTAGAGACAGAAGAACAAAGCAGCCACGGCACAACCCTCCTTCCCGTACTTTTCTACAGCATCTGTGACAAACGGAGCTTCAATAGTGCGCTGGTGATGTTTTCAGGATCTGCTAAATGAAAATGAGCAGGTGAGCCGTTTCATACCGGATATTTAATACTGCAAAGCACACACCTGTATATCACTGCGACCACAATGGTTCACTAAAAAAAGGAAAAAGAAAAACAACAGTTCAATTTGGAGGCTAACAAGAGTTCAACAAACAGACTGCAGAACAAGCGGAAGTGGACTATATAATTCACAGACGGCCATCTTGCGTTGGTCCACTCCCTCTAACTCTGGCTGCAATAAGGTGGGTGATCGAGTCATCTGCACCAAAAAACTACTCATAACTTGGTGAACTTACGTTAAATATTTGCATAAAGTTACTAGAATGTTACTTTCATAGAAAAGTACATGATGAAAATTATTCGTAATTTTAAGTATGCACTATCAGGACTGTATTTCTGACGTTCATAACAAACCAAACTATTTGAATATCGGTCAAAACTGAGCAAGTTCTGGTTATTTTAGTAGGGAGCAAGCAGATCGATGAGAGCGGCCATGTGGGTGAGTCATCGAGTCTTCCTGTGGGCTTATGAGCCAGATAGGGTGCAACGCTGCAGATTCACCTGTGTTCTGCAACAGTGGAATATCATACTGCTACCCGCTGTTTTATTGATTTCTCTACATTATAATTTGTCCATGATTCATAACCATTAAGACTTGAAAATATATGTTTGTGAGAATTTATTTAGTTGGAGGCATAATTTGAAATGTTAATATTTGGCTTGAAACCTTCAATCCTCTGCCTGTAGTTCTGTAAAGGACAGTGGAAATAACTAACTTTTCTTCCAGTCGAAACAACATATCACCAACCCTATCCCATGTCATACCAAATAATTTCAGCGGTCCATTGGTGTTTCATTTCTGTCAGAATGCTTGATTTCAGACAAAGTTTGTGTATGGTAAAGGATGTCCGGCACACATCAAAATGTCCCAGGGGTTTAAGCTGCTGGATACTGGGTTTGTAATTGGCTGTGGAGTGTTATTTTAGATTGACTATATTGGGTGTACATCACTAATGAGCAATTATTCTTCAATCGTATGTCAGACACTACTAGCGATGACATCCTACAGGCCAATTGGCCTCATGGGTTAATGACTGTCCCCATCCCCCATCCCCACTGTACACATGGGAGAACTCACAAGAACATGTGGCTCATCAGTCAGTAAGTGTGTCCCTGAACACATGTGGTTATATGTGTCACATGTATGTAAAACAGTGAGCCAACTGAACTCCTCCGTGTCTGTTAGTTGGTCTCTGGGCAAGGTTTTCTACCACTCCTGCTCATGTGTGGGAAGAGACAGGAAGGAAAAGGTGAGAGGTGAAAAGTGACACATTTACTCATGTAAAATAAGAAAGAACTTTAAGCACAATCTCATGATGCATGTGGAGAAGTCATGAACCACGTGTAAGTTCTTTTATCCATAGATGTACATGTGCCTTCGTGCTTTGATGCACGTGGATGCACAAGTGGGTGCACAACTTGGAGAGCCAACTTTGGTTATGACCATGTGGGTTGTTGTTCATATTTGCCTCCCGGGGGAACATGTGACATCCTTCTCAGCTAATGAAGACACACTACCTGTATACATAGCCTCAGGACTTAAACAAAGCCATACATCATTATTATGGACCTATGGACAACCCATATGGACACACAAAGAGAATACAGCTGGGAAGACCATGGTATGGAAATAGTGAGGAAAATTTCTCTGACCTCCTATTGTGAACAACTCTCAGTGTGTTAAACTCTAGAAGACTCTAAAAGATGGACTTTAGAAATACTGTCAAGAGTGTGTGGTAAATGCATTCATATGAAACAGAGATTCTTTCCAGCATGGGGCTTAGTTGTGGGTGATTATAACCTTGTTATGCTGTTGCAGTGTGATCAAATGGGGAGGGGACAGCCTGCGCACAGTGATTAGCAGGCACATGGTGGAACACAGGTATTCTCAGAGCAGCGAGAGAGGATGGTTGAAAGAAAGTAGGAGGCATAGATATATTGAGGGAATGAGGCAGAGCTTGCCAACACAACACCCAGACAGGTAAACACGTAAGAGTAGCAGAGGAGGAGAGAGGATGTGTCATGGTTAAAGAATAGATACAGAACAGTTGGGATGGATGTGAGAGAGAAGAGGCAGACTGCAGTGAACTCATTTTTACAAGCCTCGACAGGAGGGCTGGTATTGTTTCCAACTTGTGAGTCTGTGTATGTGTGTGTGAGACATCCACTGTAACTATCACAGAGGCTGTTTTTGGTACTCTGGCAGTCTTGGGACAGATTTTGTTGACATGGTAGCATGACAACTGTGGAAGGTACAATCACAAAATTTCACATATGTGTAGTTCAGATTAAAATGAGGGTCAATTTCAAAGGCAGGTGTGATACAACAAATGACTAGAAAGGCACTCATGGGTCAGAACATCAACATGTTGACAGATGATGTGGCTGGTGTGACCCTGTGGCACAATGGTCGCACAATGGTATTTGAGACTGTGTACGATGCTCATGTTCAGACTTTAACAGGTGATTTCACTGATTTACACACCTCTGTGGCTGAAGGTGTGTTAATCAGTGAAAACACCTGTTGAAGTCTTTGGTTGGAAGGAAAACCTGCATACACATGGCTCTCCATGGCACATGGTTGGCCACCCCTGCTTTAAAGTAAAGGATTTTGGTTTGGATTTATTGCAGGTTCAAACACATATAAATTATATGATATTTTTAATTATAATAATAATAATAATTTAATTAATATTTCTTGATTCCTGTTTTATTTTGTAGTTAGTGTTCTGTCTTCCTGTGTACTCCCGTTTGTCATGGTCTGTCCTTAGTTCCTGTTTTATTTTGAAGTTCATGTCTCATCTTCCTGTGTTTGCCCCCTTGTGATTTCCTAATGTGTTTCACCTGTGTTAATTGCACCACCTGTGTCTTGTTCCCTTCTCTTGTGAATTCAACCTCTGTGTTTCCCATTGTCCTTTGCCGGTTCATCTGTTGTTGTCCATGCAGTTTTTCCTGCGTTGTTGCCTGTTCCCTGTGCCCACTGTTCCTGTGTTCCTCCTGTTGTTCCTGAGTTTTGTTCAAAATGTAAAATAAAAAGCTTTTGTTCACGTACCTGCTCCTATGAAGTCTGTATTTTGTGTCCCGTCCTATCATTCGCATTTTTTTTATAGTTTGTGAATTATTTCCTAAATCCTCTGACCTCTAATTTTCAATATTCCATCAGTACTTGCAGTGCAGTTTTAGGAATCACACTGAGTTTTAAATGTGACCTTTCTTTGATTAGATTGATCTGATTTGTAAAGGAAGCTGAATGTGTGCAAGTCAGGGTTGGTGGTGGTGGAGTAATGTTTGTCAAGCATCAGTAAGGGGGGTTCTGACATTTGATTATAATGCCCCTTGCTATGCCAAACACTGTTTTCAATTTTAATAATCCTTTTATTCAAGTTGTGTCCTTCTAAACTTTGACAAACAGAATTCTTAGTCATCACAGTGATGATGCTGATTGCAATCCATCCTATATAACTTGTGATATTCCCAACCAGACCACAGTTGGACACTGAGTTTTCTCAGGGTTACATAAACTACATATGAAATATTTATACTTCTGTGTTTACACTCTCCACGACGACCTATAGCTCACCAAACTCTTCAAAGAGCTGATTTTTTATTATATATCATCCTGTTCTTCCTGTCGCTGGTGATGAGGTGAGGATTGGTGTCACACTGGCTTATTACAGTGATGGGTCCCTATGGTCTACCTATGAATTATGCAATAGTCAGATGGCTTACACGACAATTCCTGACGATGACAGCAGTGTAGAAATTCGTAGCATTTTATCCCCTGTGCCTGGATTCATTTCAAAATCCTCCGACTGGGGTTCTGTTAGAGCTTGAGGAGCTCACACCGGAGTGAATGTGGTTTTCTTGCCAGTGGAGATGATTGAAACTACCGAAAAAATGAGGTGGGAGAAGCAGATATGTATGCAGTCCCATTGTTTGACATAAACCCATCAAAAAAAATTCTCATTTGACAGTCTAAAAACGCTGTTGTGGGATTCACCTACAGTGCAATGTTGTGCTGCATACAGAGAGGGTTAGACAGCCACACAGACAGAGAGCCGAGCACAGGTTAAAGTCAGTGCTATGATAATTCAGAATCATTAGATGCAGGGTTTTGTTTTTTTCAAAACTGGATGAGCAAATGCCGAAGCAAGTGAACGCATAAACAATTTTTCTTCCCCATCAGCAGTCAAGGTTCCTGCAGCTTCGGTTCCAACTGCACGCGAACACACCTGATTCCACTGATTAGCATGGCATTAACCGGTGAGCGGATGGAGCTTAATTAATGGACTCAGCTGCTGTAGCATTTGGTTGGAAGGAAACCATGAATCCTGTTTAGCAAAAAAAAAAAAAACTGTGATGGAGTAAAGCTCTCAGCCCACAATTTACACTGAAAGCTGTAGAGCTAGACGTGACTGTGATGCAGGAGAGTGCTAGGAAAACAAGAGAGACAGATTAAAAGAGCAAAAATCCTTAAAGAAGACTTCATCATTTTTCTTGTCTGTCTTAAAACAATAATCAGGGACAGTGAAAGAGTTTTGTCTGTGGAAGCGATTACATAATACACATAAATCCATAAAACATTTCTTTCAACATAAACTTATTACATTTTTAATGAAGGAGCAGTTCCTCAATTGCAGTTTGTGGTCTTGCAGCAGACATGTATATTTCTTATATTTAATATCATATCTAATATTTGTACTTATCTACTTATTTTTATCTATTGTGTATTGTTTTACAACTTTACAGAAACAATAGAGATTTCTATACATCTGGTTCAAGGATAATACACTACTATTACTAATGATGATGACAATAGTAATAATAACAATAATAATGTTCAGCTGGATCATGATTGTATTTAGACTTGTACCAAAATCCAAAAAAGCTGCATATTTTACTGAAACATGATACAAGCATGTTATTATTTCTATTTCTAAATCTGAGGCCTTGAGTAAACACACACAAAGGTTTTTCTCGCTCTGTCTACTTTCTCATGCACCTCTTCCCTGCACACAGCTCCACTGCGCTGAGACATCTGCATTCAATTAGCAGGAAGCTTTCAGGGGCAAACTGCATGTATCAGAGACTCCAAAGTTCAACAACGGCCAAACGTCTGCAGCACATCTGTCTTCAAGCATGTCTCTGCTGTCAGAAAGACGCTTTAATCTAAGAGACACAATGCGCTCTGTCTCTGTCATGGTTAATGATGTCTACGTGCAGTTGTGTCACAGTTGAGGAGTGTTAAATTGAATTAATCATAATACGATATGTTGCACCAAGTGGACATCTTGGGCGAGAACATATGGGTAGCCTTACCTTTGGCCTCTCCTGTGCTCACTGACGGGGATGCTTAACTGGCCCTCAAACAGGAATCCTTGTCAGACCAAAAGCATCTCCAGATGTTCCTTGATGTGAGCTATCCTGTGTAATGCTATATATGGCCCTAAGTGTCACAGATCTCAAACTTTTTTGGCACTTAGTCAGTGGTGATGTTGGCCAATCTGCCTGTTTTTTCTCAGCACTCCAACTAAGCGTGCACCTGCTCCCTGACTCGGGCTTCAGCCACTGTAAGTTCTCGTTTTCATTTTGGAACGACTGCTCTTGCCATTTTGTCTGTGCAAGTGTTAGTTTTGTTGTTTTCACATGATAACCCATAACCTAGTGATAAATCAGGCCTGTGGTGAGATTACATCACAGGATCGGACACATACCAGGCTGTACTCACATCAATCTCTAAACAGTACATATCAGGGATGTAGATCACAGGTTTCATCACGATATGATACAATATCAATTCAGTGCAGTGATTCAATGTTTACTGATATCACAAAGTTTATTGTAATGCAATTTCAATTCAACTGATTTGAGGAACCATTGAGAAAATATGCTCATCTGCTGATGTAACACAATCACTGTCATTCATATCAAAACACAAAAAAAAGAAACTAAAATGTCATTTGACGTTTTTATTGCTGGGCTCAAACAGCCATTTAAATGAAAACCAATTTATGCATCTTACAAATAATGATGTATCAATGTCTGATCAGTGTTTGAGTTTTTTATCGACACTATCAGCATGTTGATCATTGACGCAATGCATCAATTTGGAGTTTCCCCCATAGTACATATCATGTGTAGCAGAAATGGAAAAAAAGTGAGTGTGAATATCTGTTTGCAAAAGTCGTGTCTGCACAGAAACACACACCCACAAAATCAACCACATAAGCCCCCATGCACACTCATTGACACACTCACATGCACTGCATGCATTACCTCGGATACTACTCAGTCTGTTTGTATCTCAATCTCATGGAGAGACATCTACATCGGTTCTCACTTGTCTTGTCAGTGACAGAAGTGGGAGTGAGTGGAGACTCTGGTGGAGCAGAGAGGAGCTTAGATCAGGGCACAGGTCTCCTCAACCTGACAGCACTCCCACATGGATGTACCAGCACTGTTGTAGCCTGTGGGCTACCGTCCAGTGTAAGTTGCGTGTGTGTGTCTTGAAATGATATGGATATAGTTATAGCCTCTTTGTTTCTTCTGAGGTTCACAGCAAGGCTGTCTCACCACTTTGTGAGGGCAATGCCTCCGGCAAGGACAAAGGATCACCAGGGCTCCAGAGTAGCTGTTCATGGTTGGTTTTAATTTAACTGGAATATTGTTTGAGGAATGGCATAGTCATGACTTGTCATATTAAGGTCATTGCATATGATCAAACCAGTGACCCCCATGCATGAGGATATTGTTAGCTGCTCCACTAATTTTCAGCTTTTTCCTTTGACTTGTCACCTGAAGTAGCACCCTAGAAACATACAATACTCTATTGTTGAGGATATAATAGTGTTCATTGTAGCTGTTCATCTGGTATTAACATTTTTAAATCCTAACAACCTGAATGGCACACAGGAGAATGCACAGCTCTGCCAAGGCAAAAAATCCAATACGTGTGAGATAATAATATAAACTCATTGTTCTCCCCACCATAAATATCTGTCTTTTATGTCAATATCAATACTACTTCCTAAAACATTGACAAAAATATGTTTTTAAAAGTCCTATCTCTCAATGAATGCCCCATCCCTCTAAGTTTTGTGTAAAAGGGGTTAAACCCTTTGTGCGTAATCAAAAAAAAAAAAAGTAAACACAGAAGAAAACATGAAAACATAACCTACTTGCCAGAGGTAATTATAAGCTGGTTATTTTCAGAACAATTCATTAAATCTGTGCGTGCAGATAAAATGGAAAGAGATGACAGTTGTATCTTATCTTACAAATTTCACTGCAACCAGTATCTTCCCAGCAGGTGTGGGTGGTGTGTCATCTGAAATGGAAATGTGAGGTGTAGTCACATCTTTACCTCCCTCCCACAAAAGGGAAGAGGCCTGGTTGCCAACGCTTGGCCCCTGTCCCACGAAGCAGGAAAGGTCAAAATGTCCACATCATGTTGAAGTAGAAGCCATGGTGCATGTCCTAGATCTGCTGGAAAACTGATGACCGCTGCTCATGGGAGAGCGGGTTGACAGAGCAGGTAGGAGAGAGCGGAACAAAGCAAAAAGGGTGTGTGTGTTTGTGTGTGTGTGCGTGTGTGTGTGTGTGTGTTTGTACTCCTATCATTGTGAGGACAAGTGTGAATTTTAAACCTTTGGAGTGAGGACCATTTTGTAAAGTGAGGACATTTAGGCCGGTCCTCACCATATTTTCATTGTAATGGCTTCTATAGGCTGTTTTTATGCATTTCTCCAAGTTTCAGAGTGGTCGTCAGAAAGATGCCAATATGGGAAAAATGTGCGGAAAAACTTATTGTGTGTGTATTTCTTGGATACACACACTTTTTGCTCTCTGCTGCTCCCTAATGTCAGTAGAGTACTAACCACAGAACGGCCTGTTCAGTCCTGGTACACTATATGCCTGAGGTGATCTTATCACAAGTGAACGGCTTTAAGCAGGTGTTCCTCTGTTTTCCTTACACTTTACATGACCAACATACTCATTAAACATGCTGTTGACTAAGCTACCTATCTACTGTCTTTATAATTTGCTCTCCTCACCTGGCCTATTTGTCAGATAAGGCTCATATGTAAGATGCATGTTAAAAGA
>OMNW01034922.1:117129-132298 GCA_900303245.1 Selene dorsalis | reverse complement strand
GATGATAAGCCTACTGGCCACACTGACTTGTTCACATTACCACAGATGGGGTGATCAGGGGCTGCACTTTAACCAACAGATGTCACTGGTGAGATTCCCAGTCATTGTATTGGATGGAAACCCTGTCTGCATGCCCAAGCTGATGCATCTAACCTTAAACCACTGAACACTTCCCACAGCGCCACTCAATTCATTATTCGAAACAGCCATCACACTCATTGACATCCTGGAGTCTCTTCTGGTTGCCGGGCAACCGCTCAGAGCCAAGAAACAGTGGAGCACACAACCCACAAGTTAAACTGCACTAAACTCGTTTTTTTACTTCTTTTATACTTCAGTTCATGTGTGGAAAAAACTAACCAACATGTTAATTAGTTATGTTAAAAGGTGGTGGTAGACATACTTTATTAGCTAGGCAAGCTGCAGTGTGTCCTGTCTTTGTGCTAAGATAATGGGCTGCTAGTTGTGGCTTTAACTTTTTACATACCTTGACTGAGAGGTATCTGCTAGATGAACATTGTACCACATACACAGAACATATGGAGGAATCAGGGAAGCAGGCATAGGATGTTCTGGGTCTGAGGTCTGCAGTAAAGCTGTAATCTTGATCTGCAGCCGATTTGTAATCTGCTATCTGTCCTGTAACAGTAATGGGCTCTGAGCTGGACCTTAAAGGCAGTCAGAAAGATCTTGTGTCTTGACCCAGACTCATCAGCAAGATAAAAGGGTTGTCTGTGCAAGGACAAACCCAGCTGGAGAACCGAGCCAGTGGAGACTGCCTTATCTTTCATTGTCTCGCTCTTGCTGTGCTCAAGGCCAGACATAGTGATAGAAAGCTTGCTATGGCTCTTCTGGCGCTGGAGTACTTTTCCATTACACATACTGCCTGAGGAGAGTCTATGTTCCAGCTGTAAACATGCCAGGAAAAGCAGGGGAAGTGGCGACACACCTGTAGATTCAAATTTGGTTCAGTAATAGATGTGAGTGAAAGGTTTGTGTCTCAGTTCAGTGCTCTCTCAAAAATCCTTCTCAGTGATGCTGAACACGAGGTAAAAGTCCAATGTGGAGGAAGGACTGGCAATCTGCACAGTTTGTCAAGGAAACCAAACATGGCAACACAGCGGCCATGAATGGATGATGATGATGTAAGAGCTCACAATCACAGCTCTACTTATGTCACCACTTAAAGCTTATCCTTCAGAGCTTTGTCGTCTGGCTGGCTGAGAGAGACTAACATTTTAGGGGTATTTACAGCAAATTAGCTGTAATATGGTCAGTAAGATTGCTTCTCGACAAGGCTACCAACGCGTCCTGTGCTCTTTGGGTGCTGAGGGAACACAACAACTCATGATCATTGAGGTGGAGAACAGAGTTCTGTGGGAGTCTACAGAGAAATTATTTATTAATAATGTGCAGCCTACTGAAGTCAAAATTATTCATTCAAGTAAAGTTTGCTAAACAAGACAGAACAAAAGGCAAAATGCTAAAAATGTAATTAAGTCTTTACTGTTTGCCAACATTATCTGACATAATCCATCATAATCTACTGGTTAAACTAGACCAAGAAAGGCTGAGGCCGAGACACCTCAATGAAAGTCTACTGCGTGGAGCAAGACTGCATTTCATCAATTATGAAATCAACTTTTAAATCAGTATTATTATATCTTTCAAAAGTGGCTGTGAATAAACTCTTGCTAAAAAGTGAAAATAAGTTTGAATATAATAATAAGAAATTGTCTTCATTCCTGTCCAGGCAGTATCATCTTTCTAAAATTAATGTAGTCTTTCTGGGAAAAAAATTAGTTTATGTCCCTAATGGACAAAGCTGTCCCACCATTGTAAGGTGCTATGATAAAAGAGCACATGAAACAACAGGAAACTGACAACAACTTTCAAACTCAATTTAAAGCTTGTTTTCCCGTCTTCACTTTCCATGTCTTTAGTTTGTGTTTATTTACCAAAAAAATTAGGTGTGACCGAACACAGCAGCCCAGTGGAAATCAAGCAATAAGGTGCATTAGCATCTGATTTAAATGAATAGTTTCGTGTTTTTGCATGTCTGTTAAATATGGGAGCAACTATCTTGTCTTATCTTAGCCTGAACAGTCTAACAGCATCTCTAAAGCTCAATCATTCACATCTTGCTTATTTAATGTAACTCAAACATAAATTACAACTTATTTTAAGAGAATATTTAACTCTTAATGTACAACAACCTGTCACAACTGTTCACCCAGAAATAAGATCTGATGTGTGTACAGTGAGTATAGATCTGCAGGCAGTGTCAGACTATCAGTTTTCCCCCTGCTTTATGCTAAACTAGGCTAATCAGCTCCCAGGTCCCTCTTCATACTCAATGCACCTCCATCTAATTCCTCACATTCCTTTAAAGGGGGTCATGATTTACCATAAAGCTAACAACAACAACAAACAACATGTGTGAAGATCCTAATAAACATATCCTACCATTCCCCTAATACAGCTAAATAGCAACCTTAATAGACTTTCTACCCCTGGTAAAGTTGCATGTCTCCAACCCATTGAGCCCAGTTGGTGACACTCTCCACACAGCTAGTCAACAGGTAGTACTAAAATCAGTGGCAGGTGTCCTTTAAAGTATTTATCAGACATTAGGTCATTCAAATACCTCCTCTCATTTTCATCTTACATTACATACATTTCATCTTACATCTTACATACAAAAGACAGCGTAAGTAAGTGTAAGTAACAGGAAGTTAATAGAAAAATTAGAAAAACTGTCATGTCAAGAATGTCAGCAAGTGTCCTGTTAGCATTGTTCTGTACCTTGTGGTGTATTTTCTATATCCTGAGAAACTGCAGGAGAGTATCTAAACCCCGGGTCACGGTTGGGTTCCACACAACTAAGACACAAGCACGTGCTCGATGGTGTGAGAAGGGCCTGTTTTGTGTAACACAATACTGTTGGAGTCCTTCTCTTCTCTCTGCCTGGGCTCCTGGCCAACAGACAGATTAACACGCTGACAAGACTCAGTACATCTTTTACACTCACAGCCTTGACCTTTCACCTGCAGGGACACCCTGTAAAAATTCAGAACAGTGTCTGCTGCCTTTTAAAAACAAAGACTCTCTGTGTCACCACTTTCGTTCTCATGCCTCTCGGAAATGCAGCCACAAGCTCATCACGGCTAATGAGAGAGACAAAACTGCCTTTGGAAATATTGTGGTGTAACATTTCCCGCTAACGGTCTAAATGAGTGGAAACACCCGATGCTGGCTCACTTCTCTCAGATCCATTCAGCTCGCTTCATCACAGCCATTAAGCATCTCATTTATTCTGTACCGTTTCACCCCCAAGAATTCACTAGTGAAGAATCCAAGAGCAATAACGATGCTTTTGTCTGGAGGTGCACTGCAAGCACAGAAAGTGAGAAAGCCAAAGGGAAGGCTGGGAACCAGTAGGTCACTGAGCTCACCTTACACCTCTTGTTCCCACAATGCTTTGGCTGCCTTCCCAAATCACAAACATTTTGCTCCATAGACCTGGAAGGGAAAACGTGAGTAAGCTGTTATTCTTAACTTTAAATCTCAACCAGCTTCTATTATCTGACACCATAACTTTGCTATCCCAGGACGAGCACAAGTTGACTGTGTAAACACAAGTGTAGAGCTCCCTCCCGAGTCCTCAATGCAAAGAATCTTTCCCAAGAGCCAGAGACTGAGAAGTGTAACACTCAGGAAGTACAGCATTCCCATCAGCATTTTGTTCATGTGTATTCCTGAGATATCATTATTCATAGACCACTTTGGTGGAATAATCACTCTGTTGTAGTTTGTAGTACATCAAAGTGGACTAAATGGTTTGTGGAGTTTGATTAAATGTGTTTAAACTATTGGAAATCCCAGGGCACTCCTTGTCAGCGATCTCAGGTAAACACTCCAACTCATTTGTGATTAAATGTGACCTTACCTACAAAGCAACTGATGGCAGAGGACACACCCATGCACACTATTAACCTGTCGTGCCCAACACGCTGCAGGTTTACACATGCTCCTGTTTGTCTTTAACCCTCCCATGAACAAAAACGTTTGTATTTGTTGATTCCACACCACCAAACAAGAGGTCTATACTGTACAGAGTGTACTGTACATGTTACTACATGTGGGTCAGGTCACACTGAGGTAGGCTGTCAGAGGTCTGATCCAGATTCAGAGGAAAGTGCATGTTGGTGGTCACCCTGAGGGAGCAGTTACAGTGACTGATTAAAGTTTTTATAAGAGTTTTGTGTAAGACAGCCTCAGACATCCTCTTACAGATGTAAAGCTTAATTAATTAGAATTAAAAAGCATGCTTGCTCAGTTCAACACACACTTGCAAAAACAGCCTAATTTGGCCTGTTATCACCAGAATCAGCCCTAACCCATATACACTGGAAAGATGGACATTGCCTTAGTGATATCACACATAGGTTTGTGAGGAGTGCTTTTGGAGCTTCCCAGCTGTCGCCATCTTGGCTAACTCCGGGCTCAAAGGACAAAGAGGTAGAGCTTGTAAGCAGGCAGCTCTTCAGCGGACTTCAGTTTGTGTCAAACATGCTCACCCACATGTCATTTATGGCCATGCACCCTTAATTAGCCCTTTTTAACCCTTAATAAAATATAAACAGACCAGTCATATAGAAATTCTCCCCATTTACATCATTATGAAGGAGGAATGTAGCTGTAGAGATCAAAACAACTTGTTGTACCAGGCTGTTAAACATGTTTGTTTCTGCTCTACAGTTGGACAATTCAGCCCTAACCCTTTTGACTCACTGTTGGAGCCAGATTCACATTTGAGGAACTGCAGCTTCTGATTTCTTTGTTGGCCCTGCTTTTGAGCTCCTGAGGTTGTGACTTGGTATTAGCTTCTGGTGGCCAATTTTTGATCATTCTGAAACTGACGTTACAACTAAAATGTAAACGCACTGTAACCTCACTACATGACAAGTTTGGTGTTTCCGTCTTGCGTTCCCACTCCATTTTCTCCATTTTCCACTCCACTCCATTTTCTCTCTGTCAGGTCCCTTAATAACGATGTCTCTAAAACATCTTGGGAAATGAAGGGAAATTCACTGTGCCAATATCCTGTGGCTGTTTTCAGAAAAACATCCACAGTCTCACTTTAATTTGAACAAAACCAATTAAATCCAATTCAGAAGACCCTTTGAGGGGTTGGTTAACCAGGAAATACAAAAAACATATGTTCCTCCATAGCTGTAATGGTATCTAGTTATGCAGACCTGGTAGTTATGGTCAAAAGTAAATTCCATTGAAGCAGCAATCGCTATTAAAATTCCAAGGGATGGGGTCTGAGGAATATTTAGAGTAATAAAGACATTGTTTCTGGAGAGAGAGAAGTCGCTGTTAAATTCTTTAAATGGCTTTTTTTTCCTACAAACAACACACATGGGATTTCATTCACCTCAATTGTAACAGCACAGAGGCAGACCTCTTTAAATAGCTTGCACCAGATTGCTCTACTGTGTGTGTGAATACTATGAATTCACACTTCTTTAACCTATGTATTCTGAGAAAACCAGCACATTTCTGTTGTACAGACTTGGTCAAACTGAGTTCTAGTGGGTCTACCCTGCACTGCGCCCCTTGTTGTCAGACATGAAAAGAGGCAGCTGTTTTTGTCCTCAAGTGAGATCAGTGAGAGCGGGCAGAGGCTCCCTAAAATAAACAGGCTATCTGTGCAGCCCTGGGGCTGGGTCAGGGTCACACTCCATGGTGCTGCTCACTCACTTGGGTTCTCCCTGCCTGCGTCCAAACACAGGCCCTCACCTCTCCACTGACTGAGAACAGATAGTTTCTCTCAGTGTTCTTCTCAATTTAAACAGTGTGATCAGCCCCAAAGTTAGAAAAGTTAGAAAAGTTTTTGTGCCTGACTTGACACATTTGAGAGTGTCACAGTTTGCTGGAAATAACTCAGTTATACTAATTTTATCTCACTTCACTGTCAGCTAATTGACTCAGGAGGTAGATAATTTAATATTATATCAATATAATTTCATATATGCACTGCATGTGATGTAACTGTCAAGAGTAATTAAAAATCCCATACAATGTAGTATTGAAAGCTACAGACTCTAGTCTTGGTTTAGCACAGTTTTGAGTGGATTTTATTCAATTCATTTTGCAGCTGGTGTACAATAAACTCAGTATTTCAGAGAAGAATTGTAAATTCAACCATGAACTATTTTTTTTTTTTGCTTCACCACAGAACTATGATCTAAACAAGGTGTCTTTGGCAAAAAAACCACAACCAACATAAAAATGTGGTAGCACATTATTATAAACTGGGTTCATCCCCATCCAAAGACTTTTACTCTACTTTTATTACAGACATGTCTGAACAAGTGTAATGACACCCCAGCTCACTAATTTACTCATGGGAAATAAGTCCACTAAAAACAAAAAATATGAAAACAAAATTATTCATGTGGAGTAAACCTTAGTTGTAATATCACTGGGGTTTTGAATGTTTTCATGTTTCAGAAACAGATGTTTCACTTTTAGTGGAAATGAGACCAAGTTTGCTGGAAAAGTGGTGGAGGGACAATCACTGAACATGTGATAGCTGGGAAAGCGCACACACTGCTAGTAATGGCTTGTTTCAACTCCTAATTAACATAATTTCTTCAAGATATATAGAAAATGCATTTCTATGAAGTAATGTGAGATACTGAAAAGATTATTAGGTAAGTGTTGTACAGAAATACACGTACTGTTTTGGCCACAGAATAGTTGTTTCATGCAGTGAGATCTGAGTGTTGACCAAACCTGCTTTTAGTGCTAAAATAGATTAAAGAAAGTGTTTTCAGTGAGAATGCCGTGGCCTCTTATTCAGAGAAGCTGTTTTTTGTCTTGTTCTTAGATGGCTGCACAGAAGCTTCACTGGATCACAGCTAATGAACTCAGGCATTTACTGCTCCAGCTGGCCTCAAGTTCTGAGAGGGGAGAAGGACGTACTCAGGGATTGGCGGTGAGTATAAAAGCATCAAATGCTCTCTTTTCATTCAGTGACAATTTATGTTTGATTAAAGAGGAATTATGTTAAATACAAGTTTTCTCATACCTAATCATTTTCAAGGTCCATAACTGATACAAAGGCTTTTGTGTCTCAGTTATAGAGGGTTTTCTGTAGTGTATTCTGTCAACTGATAAATACCTGAAAAGATTTTGCAATGCATATATATACATATATATATATAAATAGAAATATTTTACAGTTACTATAGACTTAACTCCCTTAATCCCTACTTTCCCATTGTACAATGATCACTTATGAGTCTATGTTCAGTCCACTATTTTAGCTCAGACTGAAATATCACACAGCTACTGGATGGATTGCTATGAATATTTTGCTGGCATTCAACATTCCAACAGGGTTTGTCCTCACGACCTTCATGACCCTCACACTCTTCCCTCAGTGCCATCATGAGGTTCACGTTTGTGGTTTTGAGTTAAATGTTAAATGGTTTGCCATGAAAGTTGGTAAAGTCATCATGTTTCACTCAGGATGAACTGTAATAACTTTCATGATTCTCTATCCTTTAAACTAGAGTTAGAGCTAGAGCCAAAATCTGCCTCATACTTTGACTGGTTTATGACCAAATTACTTTGTGGTTGTTGCTAATTAGCAAATGTTGGCATGATGTAAAACAGACAAATGTTTCAACTGCTAAACACAAGCACGTAGCATATAGCATAGGCTATGTTGCATGTTTGCTATATGTACGTATAATTCAATATCAGCATGTTTAGTAGACACAAGTAGCCCCGAGGGCTGTTACCAGGAATTCTGGCCCCCCCGTAAGAATCATCAAATGGGCCCCTGCTGCTTTTTTACAAGGGTTTTTTGTGGGCCCTACTGGGCTGTGGCCCCTTGAATCATCTTTCATCAGCTTTCTCCCCAGTGCAACACACCTTGGTATAGTGATCACAAACATATCAAAATATAGCACAAAAGACAGTTTTACAGCCTGACTGTGGGGTTACCATTTATGAAGACTCTGCAGTATCCTAACTCATTATCCATTGTGAGTTACAAAAATAAAAGAAGTATGCATTATGTAAGTGTTAATCATTGAGGCATTGTTCAGTGCATTCTGCTAAAAACAGGAGCAGTTTTTCATCAAAACTCAAATCCCTTTTTTCTATGAGGCTTTGTTGTCATAAATGTATACTTAGCTCTTAATTATATGGTGGCTAACTACAGATTCCAAATGTGATTGCAGTAAGGAGACTTTAATAGCTCCATGGCTCCTCCTATGAACTCTAATTACAGCCAGTGTGAATATTGTTTTGAAAGGATCATTTTCCATCCTGCTGTAATGAAAATGTGTTGGAGGGCAGAGCGGATAGAGCAGGACAATCTATCCCCCTCATTTCCAGCCCAGGATGGAGGCTTCCACCACATGGACAGTAGATCTGTATGGGCTGGAGGCCTCTACAGGCGTGTGGCTCGCCACCAGCCACTGGCTCAGGGGACAGCTGTGTCACGCTGTGGTGTTTGGCCCTGTGCCCCGAGACAGCAGTTGCCGTAAACAAACAGCGCTGAAAGCTTCTGGCCCAGTCCCCGGCTCTTTCAAGACGGTGCAGCATGCTTGCTGACCCTCAACAAGTTCACTCCATTAACTTCGAATAGATTTTAACAGCACTTTGAAGCTGGTAAAGAAATGGTGCTTGTCCAGTAGAACATCAGTAGAATGAAGATAAGTGCAAAATGGCAAAGTCCATTTTTGCTTTGTGACAGTTTACCTTAAATTGACTTGCTCTTCGATGTAGTATAGGAGAGAGAAAGTATTTCATACTTTTAAAGTTCTTAGAACACCACAGACTTTCATTAACGTGATTAATGAAGCTCCATGGGATACATGGTTAATGCCTGTCAAATGAAAGAAAACAGTAAAGAAAATGTCTATATGTTCTACAAAACAATCCTTACTTAATGAAAAGCTCACAAACAAGCTCCTGTTTCCAAAGTCAACAAGAAACTTCAATGCCACAATACAAACCTGTGTTTCTCCATATATTTGTTGTTAACCATCATGTCTATAACTTCATAAAAAAATAGTTCAACATTTTCGGAAAATCAGATCACTTTCATGTTGAGAGTGAGATGTGAAAATTAAAATCAATAATTTGTCAGGTAAGAAAAAATCCTTCAATCTATCTATCCATTATCTCATGCTTATCCAGAGTTGGGTCATAGTAGCAAAAGGCTAAGCAGAAGGTTTTAGACACTCCTTTCTCTGGCAATGCTTTCCAGAGCCTCCTGGGGATCCAAGGCGTTCCCAGTCCAGATGGGATATGTAATCCCTCCAGTGATTTCTGGGTCTGCCCACCCTGGGGTCTCCTCCCAGCTGGACATGCCGGAAAATATCCGAAGAAAAGTGCCCAGGAGGCATCCTTATCAGATGCCTGAACCACTCCAACTGGCTATTAAGGTTAAGATTAAGATTGGAACTATTTGATAGTTGGTTTAATTGAGCGTAAATACAGAAAGTAATGGAAAACAGCTCTGTATTATGGTAAAAAACAAACAAACAAAAAGTTGCCTTATACCTGCTTTATCATTAGTTGGTAAGTTTAAAGAGCTTGCTTAGCTTATGTCTGATCACAGGCAGTCATGATATTAAGGTAAGATAACTGGCAGCAACTTATGTTTGCCAGGCAGCTATTAGAGTCAATTTTTCCTCTACCTGTTATCAATGTGTTTAGCAGTGTATTTTCGGAGACAGTTGAACTATTTCTTTATAAAAATTACTTTGAATTACGCAAGACGTTCCCCCCTCGTGATCACATCACAAAACTGACTGTTATGGTATATATGGTATGTATATGGTAATCCCTGACACAGGCCCTTTCAGCAGCATGTGAGCACACAAACACGCTCTTTCTTCAGGCTTTGTGTTGTGGCAATATAAAGTAATGTTGAGTTTACCTTCAGCCAAGTTGAGCCCAAAGGAGCTGCTGATATCATCATGGCTGAGTTCATCCTCTCTGTGCTGTTGGAAGGCTTATACTCTCACACAGCTAGATTCCCCTAAACCTTTCCCAAGACGACATCAGTTATGTATATTGACTTGCCTAAATACTACTTCAAATGCCTTGCTTATATTTCATTTTAAATATCACATAGGCATACTCTGTTATTTATCTCTCTGTTTTATGTCTTTTTACATCAAGCAAAATGATTTTTTGGCAACGTGTCAACAAATGAAAAAAAATCCTCAACAAATGAGCACACTAACTTTGTATAAAGGTAATTTTATATCATCTGAAGTTCACTTTAGTATACTGCTGTAATTGCCAAACTGAACAAGACACTTTAATAAAGGAGAGATGTGAAGTCAATGGAAAGCAGGTGGGACACATTAAATTTCCTGCTAAAGCTCCTGTTGCCATTGATTCTCAAAGAGCCTCTCATCTCTTCCAACACATACGCAATTGTTCAAAGTGTTATTTCCAACACATCATCATAATCAGTCACACCCTGCAACTTACTGGAGCACAAAGTGATGTGAACCTTGTTTTTTTTGGCCATCAAAGTCATGAGACCCCAACAAAACTGTGGTCACGTGTTGCCGAAGGGCCTCTTGCTACTATTAACACACTTGAGCCGAGATCCCCTGTAAACTTTGTGTGTTGATGATTAGATGGACATATACCTTTACATGAGCTGTCGTTATGGATGCTAGACTTAAAAAAACAAACAAACAAACAAACAAAACAGCAATGCTTGTGGTTGATCCATTTATTAAAGGAAAATACATGAATAAAAATAGTAACCATATCAGTTCTGTATAATATAAGAGTAAATGTGTATTTCAGTTAGAACTGTTTATGGACTGGTGAAAAATGTTGCATACATATCTATAAATTCTCAAAGTCACAATCAAAGTCTGTCATTCTGCACAGGATGTACTTCCACTGCCGATCTCTGAAACGGAGACAAAACCCTGTCAGTCATACAATTATAAATGTTCTACTGGTTCTTTGTTCTTTGTATGGTCTGCCTATAAATTCTGGTTCCATTGGCCTCGCTTCAAAGACCTTTTTCTACCAACTGGGCCATGAGGAAATCCCAACATTTATGGTTTGATTTGTAGATCCAAACCACTACCACATGGGATCAGATGTTATTCAGAAAAAAGCAGATGTTTTGAACAAACCTTAGCACCCCACTGAAGGTTGTCTGGGCACCTCGGATGAAGTAGCCATAACTAGGGACCACCAGCTCTGCCTCTTCTCTGTGGTATTCAGGAATGTCATTGGTCTTCCTGTGGGAAACAACAAGAGTTTGGGGAAAAAAACATTTTTGACTAGTCTTCTAAAGAGCAGCTTTTGGGAAGCGAACTTACTCAATTTGTTGCAGAGAATTAGATGAAAAGACTGATAGCACTCTCATGTCGAAATGCTGAACATGAAGCTACAGTCAGGAAAATGTTAGCTCAGCTTAGCTTAGCACAAAAAGATGAACACAGCTAACTGCCTGTTAATCAACACCTCTAAACCTCTTGTAATTTCATCACTTGGAATTAAAGCATATGTTTTGCAGGTGTGGGATTATTTGATTAGGCGGTCATGTTTTCTATCCCTTGCCAGTTCTTTTCTGTTTCACCAAGATAAACTAACAGTCTCCTGATCCCCACAGCTAGATATGAAGTTGTGTCAATCTTTTCATCCAACTCTGAGTGAGTAAATGTATCTCCCACTATGTCAAACTGTCGTGTCAAATTGAACATATTTATATTTATGTAAGAACATACATGCAGGAGTAGGGACAGCGGCGTTTGTAGTAGCAGCAGTAGAACTGCCATTCTCGGTCAAGGACGGACTCAAAGTACTTGCTTTGCACACCTGCCACCAAACCGTTGCGGGTACAAGTTGAAGTCCTGCAAAGATACAAGAGCCAGTATGTTAAAATCACTGATAATTCATGACAAAGAAAATATTTTAAATGAAATGCTTCCGTTCCAATCCTCTGCGAAAACGTATAAAAGTATAAAAATAAAGTTTTTAAAGAAGGGGTTTTGAGAGGTAACATGTTTGAAAAACCATTTTAGAGCAGAAGAAAATGTTTATCATTTGAAGTAAGTACTGGTTTGTGGACTGCGCAGGTTGTTTAGGGCCCATACACTTTGCTGTCACCACAACACATTCCAAGCAGCCGGGCTGCAGCATGCACAGACATCTGTCATGGCAACACGGGCACAGCCTTCAGCCATTCAGCCAATGGTGGTAGTTACCCTGCAGGGTAATGTCCTAGCCAGTATAATTCAAACAGACAGCTGTGTTAAAGGGAGGCAGGCGTGGCAGTGGCAGAGTGTTGACAGTGTTTGTCTTTGAATCAGTGAGCAGGGTGCAGCCAAGCTTAACTAGAAATAAATCTGGAGAGCCCAAATGTGTTCTGCTCTCCAACCTGGAGAAAGTCATCTGAAGCTGAAACCACAGAGAGAGTGAACTGAGTTAATCGTATGATTCGAGCTGCTGTTTGCAAAGAGATGGCAGGATACAATTCTCCCTCTAAACAGGATTTCTAAAGGTTGATCTAAGTCCTTTAATTAGATCAACCTTTCAGTGCAGCTGATGGTTAGTCAAACATGTTTTTATGTGAGGTTGTGGGGTAAAATGAAAAGATTACCTGACGTGCATGTAAGGCAAGCTGATCATAAGATTTTTTAATCTTTTTCCTCATTTTGTCTCTTCACTCTTCTAATCTGAGTTACAACAGTTCAGGAAATGCTGCAGTTTATGTGGCCTGTAAAATACAATGTGATGACTGAAGGCCCATTGACACAACCTGTTGGATTCATCTTGTGAAAGTTCGCTAGAGGAGAACGTGTTTCATATAATTGTCAGTGAAATGATTCATACAGGCTGACCCAGGGCCTGGCATTGTTTATCTGAATGAGAAAACTTAAAACCTTTAAGTAGTTTCACAGTATATCACAACAAGGTTCCACCAGCTTTTCAAAAGTAGAGTATTTGTCACACTCGATGTCAGTAGACATGCTTGCACAGATTCAATTTTAGGAATTATGTTTTGATGCATCCATGGACAATAGCTATTTGTTTCAGATTCATGTAGTTTAGAGGGAGTGATATTCCCTCGTGCAGCTGAGGTAACAGTTTGTTATTTGATATTATGTTTGTGAAATGTAATCCGCATGTTCTTGGCCCGAACTGTTTTTAAAGTGTTTTATCATGTTGTCATAACATATTCCATGTTACAGGAGTCTGGGAATCTTCATGATGAGCCATCTTTGCATTGGCCGGTTGACAGGTGACGTTGGCATGGTGGCCTGTTGGCCGTTTGGCCCCTCAGTGACATTGGCTTGGAGGCCCTGTTGCCTCATGATGCTCGGCTCTCTCTGCCGTGGATCTATCCATGCTCTCTTTCGCATTGACAACACCACCTGAGGAGTAAACATACTAGCATCACACTTACTTTTTTTTCTTTTTTTTTTTACTATTGTTCATTCGCAACCTGGCATCTAGCCTCAGTCAGTTAACGTCATTGGTCAATAACTCTCTCAGTGAACCACATATGTCCACCTGTTTCAAGCAGCAGCGCAGTGGTAGAGAGCAGTGAGTAACAGAGATCCATACATCCTTTGCTCCAGATTCACATGTTCAGCTTGTAGAAACTACTCACTGCTCTTTACCACTGTGCTCCTGCTCGAAACAGGTGGACATATGTGGTTCACTGAGAGAGTTATTGACCAATGACGTTAACTGACAGAGGCTAGATGCTTGATGCAAGATGCCAGGTTGCGAATCAACGATAGTAAAAAAGCTAAGTGTGATGCTAGTATGTTTACTCGTCATGTGTTGTCAGTACAACTTGTTAAATTCAGACAGGATGGCGAAGGGAGCCAAGTGCCACGGTGTCACCAGGCCACAGGGCCTCCTAGCCAACGTCACCGTCACTGGCTAACAGGCTAATCGGCCAAAATGCAGCCAAGCCAACATCAACGATCAAGAATTTGACCTATTCTTGTTTTAAAAAGGGCTTCCATGGTGATTCACTATGAGCAAACACAGACTCAACCAACTGGCAATAACAGCTTGGGGCCCCAGTAATGGTGGGGGGCAAGGGCTGATAAACATGACAGACTATAATGCTACATGTCATGAGACTATAAACTGGAGAAAAAGCAACAGCCACAAATTACAATCCATCAAAGTGAGTTGTTTGCATCTGTCCTACAATGCTCCACCTTGTCCCATGCTGACATCTCCTGAGACTGGACCTGCTTGGCCTGTTAAAAATTGAATTGATTGAGCTTACATGTTGCTTAAAACCCTTGTACTCTCTGGTTAATGTAAATGCAGGGCACACTCCCTGGTTTCACTCTAACCCCTGAATAGATGTGCCTCTCCTGCAGCGTATTGCAGCTCACAGCTCAACGTAAACATCAGTTAAAGTAGACAACAGGTGCTGGCATAAGCCAGAGGACCCACCACTCCATTCCAGCGCGGCTGATGTCGTCCCACCAGCAATCACTGGGCTCCCCCATATTGTCAGGTGTGGGCTGGCACTCAAACGACCACAACCGGTCTGAGCCATCCTCCGCACTGAAATAGCTCCTGATGGCTACGAGGACCTCTCCATGGGGACACTGGAAGTTGAAGCTCTGGCGGTAGCCGTTGACCCATCCCATGTCGCCATGGTCGTGAGACTGAGCTGCCACCGTGGCAAGCAGCGCCAACACCACCAGAGCAGGACTCATGTTTAAGGAATCAGTCTGTCTGCTGCGCTCCCTCACAGCTGCCTCGGTTTAAACTCCTCTGAGCCTCTTGTTATCCAGATGTGTCATTTCTCACAAGACAAATCCAAAATCACTGGACATTTTAAGGTGGACTCTGAGACAGAGCATTGACAAAGTCTCACCAGAGAGAAGGGTGTACCTTAAAAGACAGCACTTAGAGAGCACAAGCAGTTCTGATATTTACTTGATACCTTATTTGACTCTGGAGAGTGCAGTCATCTGTGATCTAATTGTTCAGCTTGTAAACTTTGCATTGTGATCATCTGATTTATGGCTTTTTCAGTACAAATGGTCATGAGTCATCGTACCACAGGACCCTTTTTACCAGAGTGATCAAAAAAAAAAAAAAAGACTGTTTTTGC
>OMNW01034922.1:101321-117109 GCA_900303245.1 Selene dorsalis | reverse complement strand
GACTGTTTTTGTTGGAAAAGTGCGTGAATCTGACGCAATTTTGACTTTATTGCACAAAGTTTCTTTGGGGTTTAAGTATCGTTAAGTAACATTTACCACCATGAAGATGAGTAAACAGCCATAACATAAAGATGCAGTGAAGAGCAAGAAGGCTTAATGGGCTCAGAAAAGAGTCTAAGGCTTAGTTAACAAGGCTGAAAATCCTCTATAGTTTTCACACTGTCAATAAATTTCATGAGAAGTAGGGGATTCAAAATGCTCGCTTGAGTCAAGAATAAAATGAGTAAACAAAGCAGCCGAATTTTATCTAATGACCCAGAATTAAAATCCAGACTGTGTTTTCAGTTTTCTCAACACAGTCATCTGTCACTCTCTCCCATGCTCCCATGATGTTTTTTTCGCTGAAATGCATGATGGGAATAGTAGTTTGACACACTGTAACTTTACCTGTAACAACCAGATGTTTAAGAGTTTGGTGGCGAATAAACTGTAGAAATGTTTTAACAATGTCCAGTCCATTGGAGCAAAAGAAGAAGAAATTGAATAATCAGTGTATTCATCTGCTCTTATTTATTTATTTATCAAAAGTTAGCCTATTAGTTTAGGCCAAGTTCACCAAGGCCGTGTTTAGCCCTCATCCTAAAATAAAAACATGTTTGAAAATAAAGCATCATTTTAACTTATGTCTTGCTTGTTTAAGTGTTAGCTAAGCAGCTACAGTAATCAGCAAAGTAAAAGTCTGATCCTGTTTAATAATTCATCTACACAACAATACAAAAAAACTCATGGAAAACCATGGAGGTTGCATTTAGAAAATAAAAAAGGAATCAACAACCGCTGAGGCATCATCAACAAAATCAACAACTGCGAGCTAGAAATGAGAAGCCCCCTGTATTAACATCTGATATCCAGTGGTAATTTTCCATCATTGTATAGTGTTAAGTCAGATGGCCATGTAAAGCAACAGTCCAGAAATTTAAAATGAGCATCAGTGACTTGCAGTGCTGCAGTGGGTGACGTGTTCACTCATTACACTAAACATGGACACATGTCTCTCAAGTCGCATACTCCCTCCTGTGCTGTTAATACTGCCAACGTGTCAAATGTCTGTTAATCCACAATGGAAAATAGTCTCCAACCAAAACACAGTTTACTCTTGTTTATGTATCACTGTCTAAAACCTGCTGTGCCCAGCTGAGGGATATTACTGTTTTTTGCTCTAGTATATATGTGTCTCCTGATTTCAGCCATACTTTCCAAAAACTCCATGCTACTTCCAGCATCCATTACTAAAACTAATTCACATCGTTTGTACTTAATGCATATAGATACAGATCACTAAGTGCTAAGTTCGATTCTGTGGAAGATACACAAACTTGATCACTGCAGACTCACTGATGCATTTTCTTCCCTGCATCAGAGAATAAGAGCTTTCCACAGCTTCCCCTGTTCTTGTGAGTGTTCTTGTAAAAGCTGGTGAGCAGGCAAATTAAGCTCTGTCAGATGAGCTCATATTATTAATAGGCTGTGGGGTTAGAATAATTTGTGCAGGTGTTGCTTTTGGTCATGTTTGCATATTTTATGTCCTAATAAAATATTGAGTTTGCCCAGAGTTTAGAAAGGTTCAGTGGAACATTTTAACATTGAAATTTAAATTGTTCAGGACTTGTGTGCCATGTGAGGTGAACACTTTAGCTGATGCCAAGACGTGAGACTGAGAGGAAAGTAACAATGATGACATCACATTGATGGCTTAAGTATTCAAATGTTTTATTTGTGATGTGTCAATATGTGCAGTGGCACATTGTAGTTTTATGATAATGATACACACCAAAAAGCTTTGTGCAACAATCAGGCACTGTGCATTAGCACTATGTTAAGTTGAACTATAAATATGTTATTAGTACAGTGCTGAAGTGTAGACTGTTGCAGGTTTAAGGTATTTCTGTCATAGCTATGTGTTCTTATTTTGTACTGATATAATCTGTCAGAATGTCCACATTGTATGTAAAATAATGTTCTTATACCTGCTCCACCAGAATAACTTTTGAATAAACCTAGAGTAGGTCTAATTTGACTTGTAGTTTAGTTAGACAAGATATATTCAGTCAGACCGCATGTACATGATGAGGCTTGAGTGTTGTAAAATGTTTTCGGGCCACTAAAACAACCCCGCGGGATATTTTCTGTGAGTTTGTTTATCAAGGAGAGAATGTGATCACTGTGTGCCTGAGAATCTGATCCAATGCGAGAGATCATCCTCAAAGCATCTAAAAATAAATAACAGCACATGTTCAGGAATGGTGTGTGAGTCACTGTATGAGGAGTTCCACAAGACTCAAAATGGAGCAGAACTAGGAAGTATTTATAGACACTATTTTCTATTTAAAAATCTCTATTTAGAGCAGCGGTGCTGTTGGCACTTAGGGAATGTAGAGCTTCATTCACAGTGCGTCGACCTGTCTGTGACACACAAGCTGCGCTGTGCCGACACATCGCACCCATGGAGACGGGCGGGCCTCTGGCTGACGTGTGGCTCACCCTCTGTCCAGATCAACCAACCAAGATCTGAACTGCTCATATATCATCTGGATTCAGATGTTGCTGATCTTGAAAAGGAAACATGAACCTCTTGAACCTTTAAATCACTGACCAATAATAATGTTTGAAGCCACTGGTGTGAATGCACAAGTCCCAGGTAAACAGAAACCGACTGATTGACTGTTGAGTGGGTAACTCAAGACCGTCATAGTAACGTCTGTGTGTCACGTTTGCACAAATTAATACCGGTCTATTCTAAAGTAAATATTTGGGATCTACAGTGCACATCTGCTTTTCATTGCATGCAACTCAAGCTTTTATACACGCCAGGCCCCATGCTAATGCTTGGAGGACATAGCTGCTTTTACAGTCTTCTTTTAAAGCTACTCTGTGCTTGTTGCAACTGTTGCTGTGTGCTTTCCTGCAGCAAATTGTGGGTTTGCAATGATAATACTAATCATTCACCAGAGCAAGAATCAGAATTGCAAATGTTTTGCAAACTTTGAAACAGTGCCCTCAATAAAAAGGCAAGAGAGTAGAAAGCATTACTCTCAGTAAAGTTGGCAATGAACATGCTGGAGAATGTTATCTACTAGACACTCCTATAAAACGGATGATTAGTTATTGCCACATAATCCCTACATGGGTAAAACACTGGTTAGGTTTCGAGGATGGTTGTGATGTGATAATAGAAGTAGGAGTGTGGTGATTTATCTGTTTTTAAATTCCTGTTTGCTATGTGCTATTGTATGTGCTTGCACCTATCACTGATCAGTGACTGAGGAGCTTCTTCGTCTCTGGTTTCTAATCAGATTGTGTGTCTGTGCATTCAGGTCTGACTGAATCATAACATGGCTGATGTGAGTTTAAGATGTTTTTGGTATAACAGTGTTCCTGACAGGGATGGGCAACTCATTCCACAAAGGGCCACTGTGCAGGTTTTTGTTCCAACAAATCAAGAGCACACAATTTGACCAATCAGCTGTCTGAAGACTGAGATCAGTTGATTAAATGAGTCAGGTCTGGTGTGCTGCTGCTCGGTTGGAACGAAAACCTGCAGCAACGGCTGCCCTTTGTGGAATCAGTTGCACATCCCTGCTATAGGAGATGAGGACAGGAGGTGATGACATGATTGAGAGCTTGAGGATTTCCACTGCTGCATTCTCCATACCTCAGGCCACCTGGGGCAGACCACACCCATAAACTTGGCCTTCATTTTGATCTCACCTACATACCTGTAAAGTTTCACAGCTGAAAAAAAGGTCTGTCCACAAAACCAAGATGGAAAACTACTACTTGTCACACTGTTGCAGCTAGTATAAAAAGCCATTAGGTTTCACTCTCAGGGCAAAATGACTGCAAAATATGTCCAGTTAGTTGCGTATTAGTATTTCACTCTGTGGTGAAGTGGTGAAGTAATGACCACTATAAACCATATCTTTATCATATGCTGGTAAAGATGTGTGTGACAGAAATAATGATGGCAGATTAACACTTTAGTTGGTATGCAGTGGTAGATATAGGCATTTGTCACAAGTAAAGCTGAAGTTACATGTATGGAAAGTTTGGGTCGGTGTAAAAGTGATTTTACTTTTTTTGATGAACAGGGACATCTGTTAATAGTAATTTTTTTGAAAAAGTCATTAGTTGTTGTAGAGATTATGGGATTTCACTGCCAGGTGACAGTCTCCTGACTATACTGACAATTAAATACAGTTCATAATGGGACACCTATGATAAAGGATTTCCACTGCTGAATTGTCCATTGACTGTCTTACTGAAACATCCTTTGTTAATAATAAAGGCCCAACAAACATCCATATTATTACACAGCAGCAAACACAGAGATGCGGCTGTCACTCATCTCCTTCACACGGAGCTTTTTAAAACAGCTCTGGGCGTTTGTATTGAAACAAGGCATCATGAGCAGCTGTCAAGTAGATAGTAACCCATTCAGAAATGTTTTGACAAAGATGACATCTTGAGACTGTCTGTGCAGGAGCTGAACAACCATCTCATCTTATCTTTCCTATCTTTCCTTCACCCTCATTATTAATTTGGTGAATGAAAAGATCACCTCCTGTCAATTATTTGTTTTAAAATGTGGCGCAATGTTTTGCACCAACAAAGAGAGAAGTGTGGGAATTTGACACCTGTTGGACAAACTCAAAATATAATGTCCCACTTCTGTCAAGAGCATATGACACACACACACACACACACACACACACACATATCACGTACAAACTGTCGTAACAGGAGAGAATATGTCTCCGTAGATTATGGTCCATGTTCTGATCAGACACTGCCCTTTAAGACCAATTAATTTTCCTTTGTTTCCCTTCACATTTGGTTAGATGCACCACACATAGCAACATGTGAGTGTCAACGTTAAGACTTGTTCTTGTTTTTACCATTATACTAGTTTTACACATGTGGATCAGTTTTCTAAAAGACACCAAGACAGACAGAGCCGATTGTTCCCTCATTGTAACCATGTAATTACCATTTCATCTACGAAAACAAAGACAGTAGTTACTTTAAATCTAACTACAGTGTCCTCACAGTTTTGGAAGGCAATTGAGCTCTGCTCATAGGGGCATCAGCTCAGAAACATCTGTGTGTATTGTTTTGCGGGACAGCGACAAAACAGCATATTTTGTCGTTGGCGAACTTGTCGCAACAAGTTTGCAATCCCAGCTTTGCCTTGAATTTATTTATGAAAGCATCTGATACTTGGGGTGTGGTGTTTGAATGACACTGGTATTTGCCTGGCAAGGAGGGTCCCATAGGAGACACTTTGAGGCATCTTGTTAGCCCGGGGGGGGGTCGTTGGGTTTAAGTGGACCAACCTGAATCACACCAGCCCAGATTATCTTTCTCTTCCCTCATTTTCTGTCATCTCTCTACTGTAGATTTGAAATGAAGGTATGAACCAACCATGCAGGATCAAACTGTTTTGGAACTTGAGCCAGACCAGAAACAAAGTCGCTGGTGTAACCCTGTACAGTTTAACTCCCCAAACAGTTGAATATCATCTTAAAGTATCAATAAGCAAAGGACTTGACTCAGAGTTGGAGGAGTATTAAAATTTAATTCAAATATCAACCATGAAGGTTCAAACACTAAGAAAATGGATAATATACCATGATGAAGTGATTATATATAATCGATTGGTTCTGTTTTTAGAAATCAATCTTTACTTAACACTGTCTTGTATTTTAAAATGAGGGCCAGGGCTCATTTCTATTTTCACCATCCCCCTCAGAACCATCCTAAAATGCCACTGCAAAATGACTGTGGACTGCCCTGGATTTAAAGTCTGTGTTTTTCTATATTAGAATTATTTCAAATGAAATTAATTATTATGATTAAAAAATATATAATTATTCGATGTCACTCCCTAGAAGAATTAAACGTCACACAAACACAATGGTGACGTTTGTGCATGTGTTTGTGTGTCTGTTCTCCAGAATGTTTTGTGTAGCTATATCTAAACTTTGCTATTGCTACAAAGCAAACACCAGCAATAGCTAACAGAGGTAGAAATGTTAACTTTCTATCACGTCTTTTCTTCTACTTAAGTCAGCATGCTAACCAGCTAGCTCTGCTCTAGCCTGTCACTTTGTTTTCGTGAGTCACTGTAGTCTAATACATGAAGCCGGTTTCATTTTCATTGTGGTCAACTCTCATCTCAGTGTCACCACAAAATTAATTTACAAAATTAATCCTCTCTGATCATATTTTTATTTAGCCCCTGACAATGGAAGGTCGAGTCCTTAACCTGGCTAAGTTAACATTGGCTATTCATTTTATAAAAAAAAAAAAAAAAGGTCTAGAGCTTATTTCGCTAATTGCGATCTTTGATGTTGGTGTTTTTGCTTCATGAGTTCCTTGTACAACTTGCAGAACTTTTAGGAATTGAAGAATCATCGACATAATCATTTTTGAAATTATGAATGAAAAACAAAACAAACCATCAAAACTAATTCAATCTCAACATCTGACCCTCTAATTATAAATGAATAGCGTTATAGTTCACTTTTAAAAACACAACTATCTCTGGTATGCAGGGCTATGCAACTGCCAGTGTGAGCATGTCAAAAGGTCCCTCAGCATGGTCCATTTTCCTATAAGACCTTTGCTGTTTAATAGTGCTTCAATGATGAAATTAAGGGGCCAGCCAAAAGGCCACCATAATAATGTCTACAAAACAAATCACTTTGCTTCAGGCTGTAACCTCATTAGAACAATGCGTCGTACTTGCTTAGAGGATGTGTCTGAGCCATGACTGGTGAAGCAGGCAGCCAGAGATAAGCCTCACTGACAGTAGTGATAATGGGAGAGCAGGAATGATTGCCTGGAAAATAATCATGTCCCAAGTATTTCAGGCGCATGATGCCCTGTTCTCATTTATTTGGTTATCATTGCCTCAACTATCCCCTTGGGCTTCAAGGTTATCTTAGAGATGCAACGGTCAAAATATTTGACTGATTGTAAAACTGACTTGAGCAGTACACAATATTCCAGTTTCATCAAATGAACAGAAATGTTGCACAAACACCACAACTGATCTTGTCCTGTTTTGACAATGTCGCACACAAATTGAGTGAATGTGTTAGTTCTGCTTGGAAAACCAGTGCAGTTCAGTAACTCTAATATCACATTTCACTTCCTCTGACAGATCCTGGGAAGGCAGGCGCCCAGACCAAGAGCAAACTCATTTCTAGTAGCTCAACGCTACTCCAGTGATCTCAGTGATTATTGTTCAAGTCAAACTACTCAAACTGAAATTTGGATTCTCTTCACTTTTTGTACAGGGAATTATAAAGCACAATATGTCCTGCAGCCAACAGTTTCTTGGTATATTATACCACACAGACACTTACATGTAGGCCTCTGGGTTTTTGTCTCTCTAACTGACATCTGACTGACATTTGAAAGCCAGTTTTGTCAGTAGACACACAGCTAATTATAGTATAAGCATTGTTGTGTGTTGTAAAGCACTTTTAACCATTGTGTTTTGAAAGGTGATATATGAATTAAGGTCATTATTATTAATAACAATTATTATTGTTGTAATAATTATTATTATTATTATCATCATCATTTGTGAGGTGTGCTGCTGACAAGAAAAGGTCATAACCCTGCACATCCAGACAACAATTTGGCAAATTCAGCATTGGTCTTGCATTCTGTCTTTTCTCTGAGCTCTCAACATGAATAAAAGCGAGTCCTAGAATTACCCTTGTCTGGTCCTTTCCTCTGCTACTCTCTCAACAACTTCTTTGGTGTCCTCAGTGCCTCTGCTATGAAGAACATCCTTAGAATAATGCTTTAGCTAGGTTCTTATAATGGTGCCAGACAGGCAACACAAGTTACAGCCAGGCATAAAGTATTACAAGCAGGAGCAATTCTACCTGTTACAAATCAATGAAATATCAAAAATATTTTTGGAACTTCTATTTTAAAATTTTGAAATTGTGTTTCCTTGAGGAAACTTTCAACATCTGTTGCAAACAGCTGACCCAAGAACGTCATACTGTGGAGACACATTCCAGATTTCTAAAGTCTAGTCCTTTTTGATTTTCAACATCTGGGAGCAGCCAGCATGTTTTGACCTTTGTTTTTGTTCACCTTTTGTTCACTCAGTTGAAGTTGAAGCTAGCAAGACATGCTAACTACCCATTTTCCCAGTCAGCACTGACTCATGCTGTGTTCCATTTACTTTGGAAGTTGGAGCTCAGAGTGACGTCACTTCTGAGTTGAGCACTTTCCAGCTGAAAAACATACAAACAGCATAGGAAAATGCCCAGGGATGAGAATTGAACAGTTCTATACATGGCTGACTTTAATGTGAAACAATTGTGAGATAAATAAAACAAACGGTAAAACTGCAGAGTGTTCACTACTGTCGACACGAGTAGCAGCCATCTTGAATTCTTACGTTGGGGCTTGTGGAATTCGTCCGACTTTCCAAAGTGGAGATCCAACTTCGGTGGATGTTCTAGATTAAAACTCCAACTCAAAGTTTCCGACTTCTGAGTACAACTGGAATGAACCATCGCTGTATTGCATGCACTATTAATTTATGCTCAGTGCTGTGTAGGAAGATGTTGGGGTTTAGCTTATGTTTGCTCTGTCTCCTTTATAAGCTCAGTTACAAGGATGGTTTGCATGGCTAGAATCATAGATCCCCAGCTTGTTAGTCTCTATTTTTAGTACCTGTCCTCATATATCACACCAATCAAGTTACACTGCTGACATCATCAGTGTGGTACAATTTGACCTGTAGTGAGTACCATTTGACTAACTTAATGTAAACTTTATCTGAAATGGCTTAGAAAGTTCTCTAAATTGGTTTTAATGAGTTTAAATTATTAATGAACATGTTTATTGAGTATTGTGTTCCCTATAAATCCTCTTCCTGTCATTTAATGGAATATCCACAAACAGTCATGACATCTGTAATCTAATCCACAGCAGAGAGCATGTGGGTTGTTAGAGATCATGAATTACACAATGGCTGGAAATTGTGTAAAGTGGTTCTGAGTCTGCTAATGGTGCATTATTTTTCATGTTCTGATCACTGTGAGGAAATTAGAAGGCAGCAGCTACTCCACTAATCAGTGTATGCACTGTCCCTCTAAGGCAAAACTCACATTTGAAATTCTAAACTCAAAAACACTGTGATGTTAGCTTCAAAGGTGAACTATGCCCAAGGTCAGTTTCCATCCATGTGAATGACTGGCTGATAACACTTTGAGCTCTGCCATGCCCATGGTGGGTAAGACTTGTGTTCCATCTCACTTTAAAAAAAATTGAGTGTCTTTGCTCAAAATTATGCAGTTTCCTCAGAGCTGGTTTTCTAGTTCCAAAAAAGATCGATTCAAATTGGGGGGTATTTCCATTTCCAAATTACACACCTATGTGTCACATTACATCTCCACAGGGTATGGAAAACTGGGTCATGCAGAACTGACAGAGGTTGGGATATGGAGCTGCATGTCAACACAGCTACTATATTCTACTACTGAAAGTGATTCTACCACAATGAAATATTCCATCAAATTATCACTGTTTAGATAAAACTGTGCCTCATACACACACACACACACACACACACACACACATATAAATATAGTAACATAGTAACACATATAGTAATATCAGTGATAATATCAGTAATATTTTTCATGTGAGTTATTCCTTCTTTGGCTTTTCAAGAGATGATAAATGGTAAATAGTAAGTTTGAAATGATAAAACTATTTAGACTCTGAGGTCAAATATGCATATTTTAATTTACAATGTTGGAACTGAACAGGAAGCGCCAGCATTTTCTGTGATCTATAAAGGTTCTTGACATCTTTTGCAGTAATGAAAACATAATTGTTGCACTTAACTTTTTGTACGCATTACAGAGAAGAAGTGTATGTTGTGGATCGGTTTGTGATCACAGTATGGAAAATGATGTGACGTGCTGTTTATTGATTTAGCCATGTAACTCAGACAGCCGCTTCCACATTTACCCTGCAGGGCGTACTCTCCATTAGCACAGCACACTCTGCAGCAAACATCCCCTACTTCCTACTCTGCCTTTGTCACTCTGTAATTTAATAGTGAGTCTCTGTAGAAAATGCTCAGGTCCCTGCTCATCAAATGAGAAGTGCTTTGCAGAGAGAAGGCACACTTTCTCTTTTTGATTGTACAATATTAACCAGCAGAAAATATCCCAAAACATCCATAATGCACAGTTTGTGTTTGATTCCTAATCATCTAATGGATTAAGTTACACCAACGATATTACTCCTAGCCAGAGCCCTGTGGTTGAGAGAGTCAAGATAGGAAAGGTGGAACATATATGAAGGTATCCACAAGTCAAGTCTTAAGTGACTGAAATTAAACAGCATTTTAAACAAGTCACAGATATATCAGACAGATTCTATATTACTTGTTTTTCAACATTAAATAATTGAATAAATGTCAGCTATAAATGGGCAGTTAACAGGGAAAAAGATCTCACATCTGAGCTGGAACCTTCAGTGTTATGTTGATCATCTTGTGCACAGTGTGGTAGCTCAGTAGGGCCTGCTTATTCACATGTGGCCCAGCATCACAGGCAGGACAGCCCACAGGGAGAGGATGGCCCCATACATGTAAAGGTCACACCATGTGGCTACAGAAGGTCCATGTTCTGTTTAGGAAGTTAAAGAAAGGGTGTGAATGCTCCTCCTGGAATAACGGTTTGAATTAGAAGTTCACATCAACTTTTCCAACAAGACCACAAGCTATTTTATTGAAAGGTTTGTGACAAAGACAGGTTTGTAATACAACACAGGAACATCATCACCAACCCAAGTTAAGAGGCACAAATTGACTTTTCTCCTACTACAAACCTGTTGAAAGCCCCCACCATATTTCAGAGAAGACTGTACCCAGCCTTTAATAGGAATTGTTTCTGTGGATAAGTGAACAAGGACTGTACAGTGTGGCATTGCAACCAGAGTGGCTATGTTAACTACAGCTGCCACAGTGGATGGTACAGTCAGTTAAGGCCAGTGAATCCTGCATACCAACACTCATAACATTAGCATCGACAACATTTTTTTAAGGTCACCATCTTGCGCACCTGCTGTGCATGAGCACTGCTATCATTTTCAGTCAGGTCTCTTTGAGGTGTTGTGAGTGTGATAAGTACCTTTGCCACAGCTCCATAAAGAAAATCACAGCACCCAATCTAAAAACAACGTTTCTTTCACACCTTAAACATCTGACAATCCTATTTATTTTCTCTCTTCAAACTAATGCGGCAAACCTAAGAAACTGTATAGGAGGACAGAGAGGTCAATGTAAGCTGGTAATGGATTTACATTTTCAGTTTGTAAATGTGCATTGAAGAAGTCCATCATTCCAGTGTGACAAATTCTTCCATTTCTGTCGGAAAGGAGAAGAACGATTGTGAAGATGAATCATTCTGTTTTAGTGAACAACTGAAAAGAGTTTGGTATCTGAAGTCCATTCTCATGCCTTCATTGTCTCAGATGACTGTTGAAGATTATTAAAGAGATGTCTGGCTCTAGGGCAGTGTCTATTTACTGCGCTGTCAGAGAGCCAGTCCACTAGGCCATCGTTCCGTCGGCCTGCTGCATAGACACGTTTTTGTAGAGGAGCTCAAGTCTAGCTCACATGTCGCATACCAGATTCCATCCACAACCTATCTCAGAATGCTGCACCTACTGGTAATCTTGGCAAACCCTTGATCTGTGTAAACTCTGGGCTGCTCAATAGTCTCGAAAAGGAATGTACTACATTGTTAAATGCTGTAAAAACCAGCAGAGACCTGTTTTGCACATTCAAACAGAATTTTCTAGCTACTCAATTGGAATAAGTTGTGGTTTATACCATTTTGATTTCCTGTTACGCAGTGGACGGAAGTCTGGTTTACATCAGTTAATTTTAGCTTGCCCTCAATATCTGTCTTCTAATTTCCTAAACACAATTTCCTGAAACTTTCTGTCTTGTGTTAAAAAGTCTCTTTACTTGTCATTGAAAGGGCTATAACAGTATTCACTGGTGTTTACTTCCCAGAATTAACATGTAGACTTAACAGAATCATCAGTGTTGTCACACCTTCCTCATGGCTTTCTACTTTTGGAATTGGTATATTGTAAGTGTTGTTTTTGTCTGGCAGTGGCAGTGGGTGCTCATGATGACAGCTGATACATTTAGATATACTTTAGCAAGCAAAGTACTGTAGCTTTCTTTTCTGTAGCTTACAGAAACATAAGGCACTTCCTGAGAGCCAGAGCATGCATAGGTTACTGTCAGTGACAGATATAGATGCCTCTACAAGATGCATGTTCACTGACTGCTGACTATTAACAAATGTAATTACAGCGTAACAAAGCATGTGTAAATTTACAGACTGACTGGGCAATTGTTTACTAACTTGATTACCCTCACCAAGAGGAGAGAGAGCAGGCTTAGCTAGAGGTAGGCTATACAGTGCTTACAATGCAAAACCACCCTTAAATCACGCAAGTGTTTTTCAGCCCCACGACTTATACCTGTGAGTTTAAGAATTGAAACTATGAGCTGACCATTAGTTACACTGATCAGATCACAGTGATTTGTTAGCACAGAAGCATATTCGTTCCAATCTTCTGCACTCCATTTTAGGCAACATCCCAGAAACTCTCTCTAGTACTGATAAAGTTACAGGATAGACTTGTTTACTGTCTACGAGCTTTAACGGTGATTTGTGAGTTTGTTTGTGACAATATTCAATAGCTATAATTGAGATAAGTCCTTTTTAGTTCGATTCAATCCTCTGTGATTCGCTTAATATTACACAAGTATTCCCTAATGAACACAGTCTGGAGTGGTAAAAAAAACAAAACCAAACACACACACACAGCCACACAATAATGAAGTCATCCTCTGATTTCTCAGCACAGTGTTCTCATTGTGACTCATGACCAAGTGACACTGACTGAACACAAGGGTGGATTTCAGATCATCAAATTTTGTATTCAGCTCAAATAAGTAAACTACTTAAAATAAATGTATTTCAAAAATAAATATGCTTTGCCATCTATCAGAGAACAGGGTAACTGGGGACAATGAAAAAAAACTAAATGTAAAAGTTTAAACTTGGGATCAGTTGGCTAAAATAAGTGGATTACAGACATACAAATTGTAGCTTGAAAGTAGTACTACAGTTTCTCCAGGGTTTGTGTGTGTGTGTGTGTGTGTGTTTACTGCAATACCTGTTTTTGTTTATTTTTAAGCTACAGTCATTGCTCTTCACAACATTTTTGGTAAAGGTTCTAGTTGTCAGACCACACCTAGAACCACTCAGCCCAACACCATGACTCCTCTGCAGCAGTCTTGAAATTACCACACATACAACTTCATTAAGCTAACTGCTAGACTTCTAGCCACGGATCTGGTTCTGTCGTTATTAGCCGCCATATTGGATGTGGACGACACACCGGTTGCTCGGTTACTATGACACCTGCATCATTTAAAACAACCCCGTCAACTGTTAGACATTTTCTGTGAAGCCTTCCACGCTCTCTGTACGTTGGGTACAGTGTTGTATCACCCCCGCCCCCAGCCCTTGAGCCAACATCCTCCCCCTTTTCTTTCGCCTCTTACGCAAAAAGCAGCGGAAGATTGTGATTTGCTGGTGTCCCCCCCTCCCACTCAGGGGGTAACTTATTACGGGAGTTAGCAGGCGGAGCCGGTTTCCCTGAGCGATAAATTGTGAGTGGTACAATTGGAGGAGTCGGGTACGAAACTGTCCTTTTCATTTCCTGTGAGGGACGGGTAACAGTCAAGGCTGAAAGTAACCCGAGCATAACAGTCTAATCAGACAAACCATCAAAAAAAGGAGGATACTATCGGGGAAGCAACATGTCGGGAAATAAAGACAGCGACGGTGGATGGAAAAATTTTTTGTGGAATTCAGAGAAGGGGGAGTTTCTTGGACGCACAGGGACCAGTTGGTGTAAGTAGTCATTTCCTTTTATTTCATTGAACTAACGAGCTAGCTGCTCTTCATACACGACGACGTAGAGTCAAATAAGCCGTGATGTGCTCAGTTTAGTTGGCATGGAGTAAAGAGAGACTGTTAGTGAGGGTTTTTCTCTCTTTTTTCCTCTCCGTTTCCTGGTCGTGGAGACAGACAGAGGGACAGACAGACAGACAGCACCTGTTAGAGCCCAGTAGCCGTGACATGCTGCGTCGTGACTTCGGTTTTTAATGGAGGCTGAAGGTAGAAGTGGCCCCGAAAAAATCTGAACACCCTCCTCTGTTAAACGGACTGACCTCTCAAAGTTAGCCTGCCAGACATGCTACAGGTCCGATGTACTCACAATTAAGACTAATTAATACATATCTATTTTAGAAATCTGGTAACTCGCACTTACAATGAATGCCCCCCCCTCACGCGTGTGTGCACTGACTCACTGTGTGATGTTATCATAAATTATTTAGACAAGATTCACAAAAGTCAAACGGTTTTGTGTTGAATACATTGTAAGAAGAAATGGTTGCCCGAGGCGTGGACCCCATCGGGCCATTCATTAATAGACGTCCTTTATGAAAAGGTCATCTTGAAGGACAGTGTGTGGTGGGCCAGGACTTTTCACTCAACCAAATGGTTAAAGTTGGAGCAGCGTATTGTGTGCTTCAGTGGACCACCTTTTTAATTTAGTCTTTTTGAGGTGAGCAGAAGAAAAAAAAAAAGGCAGGGCATTTTATTTCCACCATTAATAAGCTGAATAGCTAATCTCTGGCTCCTGTGCACAGGCCTGGTTATTCTTCCCTCCCTTTCACTCAAACCCGAGCTTAATGGATTCAGCTCTAATCGTTTTACCACTGTTCTCAATACTTTTAAGACGAGGGAATGCTCTCCTAATGCGGCCAGCAGCGCTTGTTGATTTGATAGGATAACTCCACTCTGTTAAATGCTGCTCTTTAGGCTCACTAAAGCGTTTTTTACTAATTATAAATGTGTTCTTCCGCCTGCCTGAAACAGCCAGGTTCGTCCAGACACCACTCGGTAACATGGTGCCGGGGAACAGATCACGACTCACATGTCTCAAGGGCCGCCCCTCTCCCTCAACCACTTATTTATTTATTTATTTATTTCCTGGAAGATGGAGCTGTTGCTCAGCACGGTTTCTTCACTTTCATCAAAGCTCAAACCCTCACATTGATTTTTCTTAGCGAGAAAACAAACAAATGTGGTAATACAGCTGTAGCATCGCCCTCATGGCCGCTCTGTAGTCTTATAGCGAGTTTCTAGCGAAATTTTCCGAGCTACCCCAAAGGTGACATTTTAAATCACCACTCGCTAATATCGTAGTCATGGTTCCAGTCAGGTAGTGAGTCAGTGTCGGCGGCATCAGTCACAGGCTCAGCGCCGCGGTGTGTTTGTTGTCAGGCAGAGTAACGTCGCACCAGAAAAGTCAGCGGTGTTGCCCTAAAAGCAACAGGTAGAACTGTGCCCTTGAGTTGCCGAACCGACCACAGCCCCGTTTTTGAAAACGTCCATTACTTCGGTTAAGACGACATTTGAAGTCAGTCGTTAGCATTGGTGTCGTTTTTAAATGTGTGGAAATAAATAAGAGGAAATGACGAGTGTCAGCATAAGGCAGGGCGCTCATTTCTTCACCACCCTGCGCTTCTGTGTGCTCGTGTCGTCGTGTAGCTCGTGAAGCGTGGAGGGGGGGGGGGC
>OMNW01034922.1:82954-101301 GCA_900303245.1 Selene dorsalis | reverse complement strand
CAGAAACCAACAGTTAAGTCTGTAGACATCAGTGTGGTGTGAATGTGGCGATGGCCCCCTTCACAAGACGCTGCAGCAGTCTGGTGGGGGGAGGCGCTCTCCATTCATAGTCTGCCTTTCAACACTACCAGGCCCGTTACTGTGGCCAGTAGTGTTAGTATGTGGCCTTCTGGGCACAAAGTGGTGTTGTACACTCATTTCACCCACATGTTCTGACACACAATTGATCTCCTGATAGTAAAAAGCTTAATGCTCCTGACAGAAGGCCTGTTTTGATTTTGACAGGTTTAGAAACAGTGAACTGTAGCAGGGCCACATGGGGCTGACGAAGGCAAACAGTGGCTGTAACCTCCAGTACCCTGGCCGGCTAGGCCACCTGATTTTCACCTGCACTCACGAAACAACATGCAATTTGTTTTGCAAATACTACTTGACAATACAACAGGTGATCATTCCTAACAAATAACCTGTGATTCTACAGAGCCTGCCATCATACAATGTGCAGAGGACAAAAGACAATTAGTTTTACGCACACAAAACCCTGCCACCATGGCTGCAGACATGCTCATTAGAAAATAGCTAACCACGCTGAAACATTGGAAGCAGGTGCTGTAGCAACTGGTAGTCATGTCAAACACAAAGTCAAGGGTGCCTGTCTCCACTGTAGATATACACCATGTATTCTGATATTGACTTGTTAATATTTTACTTGTTAATTTTTGTAGTTGTGGTATTGGTCAGACAGCCTCACATGCACCAATGTTCAGCATCTGACCATCAAATGAAGGGACTTTGCTCCTGATCTCTTGCGCTGGAAGCACTGCTCACATCTCACATGTGTTGGATGTCCATAGTCAACAGTCTGTGGCAGCAGATAAAGTTGTGGCGCGGAAACCCCTGAACAACCCGCCAAACTGGTTTCACTGCGGCTGCTACGCAAATGTAACAGCAGTCGAAAGTCAGTTTTGTATAGGTGCAGCAAAACAGCAAACATATCAGTGTCTGGAACCGTGGAAGTGAATTAGCAAAACTGGTCTGTCGATGTTCTGGCATCAAATGTTGAATGAAGTCTGTGCTGAAAGATATGAGATATGTGAGGCAGAATAAGAGTTCATGTTGAAACAAGAGCTTTCAATGGTCACATTCCTTTTACAGAAAATGTATTTAAAACTTGTTAATAAACGCAACAGCCAAAGCCAATACAAGAGGAGCATTGATGATGATGGTCTAGGATCAGACTAGAAAGTGACAGAACCTGAGTCATACACCGTTCTGGAGATACTCAGATCTGTGATAATCTCAAATAACATTTGTACCACCACATTATTACATAGTTTTAGCATAGATGTAGTATTTTACAGCTGGAGAACAAGTACAACTGACTGGGCTCATCAAAATGTGATCAAAACTTGATGACTGACACACAACACATAGGCTACAGAGACTACAAACTCAAGTGTTCCCCCACCACCGAAATTGACTTTGAGTAGCCAAACGAGAAATGCCAAATTCAAGTTTCTCTCTCCAACAATGGCACGGATAAAACAGGAGAAAGAAACAATGGGGCCGTTTTGTTCATGGAAGTGAGGACAGTGTTTTTTATGCCCTACCTGTAGAAAGTGGCGACACAGCGGGGGAAGGGTCCGCTGTGACAGGAATCACCAGTGACTCATCTTGTTCTACTGGTATTGCAGCCCTCCTGTTGTTGCATAATTGGGTGAAAATTTGAATTGAGTGGAAAAAGAAAGCCCGTCTTTGTTCTAAAAGGGCGTCTGTGATGAGAAAAGAAAGGGGTCACACTGAGTGGACACAGTTTTGGGAGGATCTATTTAACACAATTTAAGGTTTTTCTTTTCGCTCAGAGGATTTGTCCAAATGTTGATCTCGAATGCTTACAGTTGCCCTGACAATAAACTAAGTTGTTTTCTGTGAAAATAAAAGCCTCACTTGTTAAATCTAGCATCATGTGGTTCACTTTTGAGTAAAAATCTGATCTCGTGAGGTTTAGTAAAAGATCATAAAATAGTTATACATGATGTAATAAATTGTTTTAACAGAGCAAAACAGCAAATTGTCACTTATAAAAGGTTTAAATAAGAAACACGATTATTACTTTTGTACTTGAATCTGCCTCTAATTCAGTTGTAATCATTTTTGCATTGATATTAATGACATTTACTTTCCCCCCACAGTTAAGATCTTCCTGTTCTATGTGATATTCTATGGATGCTTGGCTGGAATTTTCATTGGGACCATTCAGGCAATGCTGCTTACATTAAGCAGCTACAAACCCACCTATCAAGACAGAGTTGCTCCCCCAGGTAAATATGTTCTTTATATTTTACTTTAACCTTACTAAGTGATGCGCTGGATGTTTCATCAGATAGAAAATTGAAACAGATGTTGGAAAGAGCAGTAATCAGAAAAGTTTTCAGCTGAGTGTCTGAGATAAGGTGGCTGTGTGCCCGTCTCGTGTGATTATAAATAACTGTTGGGGTGTGCCTGTGAGCCGTTACTCTATCAGGAGTCTTTATGACCTTAGATAGGTTCAGCCATTTTGTCCTTCACTCCTGTCAGCCAGTCAATGTTTCTCCCCTCAGGCTACAGGGGAACTGTTGAAGCTTACACCCATTGTGACTGAAACAATTCATGTATGCTACGGTTATGTGTCACAACCCACATGTTTCAATACATCTGCAGCCAGAGTCTCTAGTTTATTCTCAATAACAGAAACAGATTTAGTTGTGTCTCAGCTCAGAGGCCTCTAAGCCTGTTTTGCTGGAGGAAAAATTCTAATCTGTAATCTTTCAGGAACAACACCATTGAACACTGCCACACTCACACTATGAACGTTTCGAAATTTCCTGTAAGCTCGGACTCAGTGTAGGTTTTTTTTCAAGTGCCCAACCTCGACTTGTTTGCACAGCACATGCTCTACCCTTGGCGGTATTTTTAGCAGCCAGTATAATACGGCATGCATACGGGTTAGATCTGCTGTTTTGTCTGTTAGCCGTCCACGGCTGTTGACAATGACAGAGAGGCAAAGCAGAGCAACAAAGTGAGTGTGGAGCGCTGTGAGCTGAAGTGAGTTTCCAGTAGTGGCGTGATAAAGGAAGCAGAGAGTGGTTATGTTTTTTTTTTTTGTTTTTTTTAAATTTAGAGCCCGCCTCTCACTCTGAGGCTAAAAGTTTCCATTGTGAGAGAGACACACGTGAGAGTGGATGGGTGGGGACGGGGGATTGGTGAACTTTCACAAGGCACCACTGAAATCCTAATGACTAAACGCTGGTTCCCTCTCTCCCTGCTGCACGCACCACTCCAGGCTTGCTCATAACTACAGCAACAGATAAACAAATCCACCAGTGAACCTGGAAAAAAGGTTTATAAATGTCTCGTTTCCTTTCGCTGCTTGCCCATCTCATTCTCCTTGTGCCACGCCTCACTGAGGCCTTGTGCACAAGGTCTGTGGAAAATTACTGCTATAAAGAGCTGACAGAGACCATCTGAGGAAATCCCCAAGACCCTACATTGTGTTGTCCTAAGATAATAGACAGGGATTCTCTGGGGCCCACAAAGAATGGCTTGCATGAAACACAGTGTGGCTTCTGTCAGGAAATTCATTTCTTTCCACAAACAAAAGAAGTTTTATGTTGGTTGAAGCTGTTGTATTTAATTCTCTCTAAGTCAATACATTGCCCTTAAGTTTATAGGATTTTAATCCAACAACATTTTGTTTTTCAGGTCTGTCACACACTCCACGCTCAGAAAAACATGAAATTGTTTACAACAAGTCTGATAAGGCTTCATATAAGAAGTACGTCGAGAGCATGGATAAGTTGCTTGAAATATATGAAGATTCAATCCAGACTGATCAAAAGAAATATGAAGACTGTGGAGGCAAGTATAAGCCAATCATCAATCAGGGACTGTCATACTCTCTGGCTGATCCCTGATGGGTATGTAACAATCGTCAATCAAGATTTGTTACTCATACGTGCAGCCCATTAACTTCACAAAAGCTTGGAGATACTCTATCATCCTAATTTCTTGTAAATCCAAATAAGAGTTTTTGATCGTCTTGAATATGTCTAATGTGTCTTTTTTTTACTTTTATAGTCAAACCCATGGGCTACATGGAACGTGGACCTCTGGAAAGTAACCAGGCACAGAGGTCAGCCTGCCGTTTCAAGAGGTCCTGGCTAATGGACTGTGCAGGGAATGATAATTCATCGTATGGCTTTGATGCTGGAAAGCCCTGCCTCATTGTCAAGCTCAACAAGATTGTCAACTTCAGACCACGGGTGGGTGTTTTTAGCATTCACACTGATAAGTTGGACACTTCACAAACTGCACATATTAGTAAAAATACACATACAACAACAACAACAGAGATACATTTATGTCATATGGTAATTGTAGTTTTTTAAAGAACATTTCTTTCTGAATATCATTCAGATATTGAATTTCCCTTTGAGCCTGCCCATTTTCACTTGAGAGAGGTCAACTCATTTTCACACTCTGCTACACACAAAGTACAATGCTCTACTGCTGTATCAGATTATATGAAACCTTTGGTGGCTCGATCTGGGGGTGGGAAGTGATCTTAAACTGTAGCAACAGGAGCATCTGGACTTTCATGCCAACTTCCAATTTAAGACACTTCTCACTTCTTACTTGCGTAGTAAAAAAAGGATCAGACATGACACTGACCACTGGCACTCTACTCTACACCACTACACTCTTAAGCTAATTTCACAGGAGCTGTTTCTATCTTATTTAACTCGCACATGAACCCAGCATGACACTATGAAAGCTGGTCATCTGACTTTGCTGGAGTAGTGCATGAACGCTCCAAAGTTGTAAGCAGGTAGAGTTGGGGACATTTTTAAATAGAGACCATGATAACTGTTGTTATGCTGCCTTGGCTTGTTCACACTGAACCAAACAAAGCCCACACTGTGATTTTAGATAGCATGTCCAGGATCAGCAATCAGAGGTGTCACGTGTAACACAATGGTGCTGGCATCCCACCCACTCACCCTCTCATACAGATGTTGGTCCAGCTCTGTAACTTTCTCCCCTGTTAGCGTAAAGGCAGAACATCAACACACCACCCCACACACACATTCCACGGCCCTAGTTTTTACACAGAAGGAGAAGGAATAACAAACCGTGTTCCAAGTGATTATGATCAGCTTTTAGAGTTTCACTGCTTTAAAATTCTTCTACACAGTTTAAATCAACTCAATTCATACTGTGTGCAAGTTGCAGAATTTAAACCCACTTGTGGCAGCATCAGGTTGTGTTGGTAATCAAACCTTACTCATCTGCTATTCTCTTTTGTTAGGCTCCTACTAACAACGCTTCACTCCCTGAGGCTCTGCAGGCCAAAAGCCTGAAAAACCTGATCCCCATCCACTGCAAAAATAAGGTATGTTCAAAAATGACAGCATCTGTCCACTGTGTACTGGAACTTATAAACGTTTCATGTAATGTATTGCGATGGAAAAGTTTAGATTTTGAATGTGACTCTACCATCATGTTTGCAGAGAGAAGAGGATGAAGGCCTGATCGGAGAGATCAAGTACTTTGGCCTGGGTGAGGGCTTCCCTCTCCAGTACTACCCGTACTACGGCAAACAGCTGCACCCTCAGTACCTGCAGCCTCTGGTGGCCATTCAGTTCACCAACCTCACTTTGAGCAAGGAGATCCGCATCGAGTGCAAAGCATACGGAGAAAACATCAACTACAGCGAGAAAGACCGCTATCAAGGACGTTTCGATGTTAAGATCACAATCACCTCATGACCTCAGCCATGACACGCGCTCTCATTTTAAAAACAAATAAAATGTAGAGAAAATTAAAGAGTTCAGATAAACACCACTAGTCTTTGAACATTCATAATATACAGGACCTACGCTTAATCCGTGTGCTTTACACTAGCTTTTTTGTGTGTTTGTCGAGGGTTAGTATGTAAAATACAAGAGTAGCAATAGCAAATATTTATTCTACTGTAAATGAAAATATTCCTTGAGCCATGGGATGTGTTCATCTATTACTGTAAAACCGCAATTCCACTACTGATGTGTTTCTGTCCCCAAAGTATTTCATCCTAATGTGGTTTCTATATATTTTTGGAGTGTCCAGTGCTGTAGTCTAGTCCTGTTGTAATCTCTTCTGTCTTATGTCAGCTTTAGTGGTCCAAGGTGTGTGCGTGTGCGCTCGTGTCTGTGTGCAGGTGTCTTAGTTTATGAGTGTGTGTTCATGTGCTCTGATTAACTGAAATACTAGCATGGTACTCTGAACCTTTAAGGCCCATGTATGAGTAAATGACTGCGCTCCATGGAAACTTCTTCTTTTTTTTTTTTGATTGTTTCTTTATTCAAGTTGTTAAAGATGACTGTGGAAGGATACATTTGTACACCTTTTCTTTGTTGCTCACCTTAGCTGTAGGATATGATTTGATGACATTTCTGTTTGATATTCTTACATCTTGTTCATTCTTAATTCATAGTGTAGAGCTTTGTGGGTCCAGCCTAGAAGACTGTCACCTCCATGGAAACAGTGGCAACTCAGTGCTTTGAAATCTGTTTTGCTGGAGACATCACATGACGTGATGCTACTTACTATTGAATGTTTTAGCCATTTTCATGGTGACAGAATTTTATATTTATGCAGTTGTACATTTTTTTCAAAGTGTAATGTATGAATCCAATACCAAAGTCGCTGGTCAGAAAGTTAGAGAATATCAGAGGCAATGCAGTATCCCGTGTAATAAGATGTTTAGTTGGTGTGAAATACTTAATTCAGTGTTGAAGATCAAAACACTTGTCAGGAGTCTGCTCTTGTCACTTTATTTAATCTGCATAAGGCTGAAACAATAAAGAGAAAAATGAGACAACTGTGAAGTCTTTGAGTCTGGAGTAAACATGTTTTCTTGTTTGAATTCACCCATCCAAGATTTTGAAGAAATACTGCACCTGGAAGAGGAAATGAAAATTAATTACAGGACCTTCACAATAAAAACAAAACATCAAAGTACCAGCCTGTCCTCCCTCTGTCATAACAGAATAGTCACGGTGAACTCGCCTCCGTACGAGCCTTTCTTGGTCACTATGTCCCGGTCTTGGGAAAATGGCTGCTCAGTCAGTCACAGGCTAATGTTTAACAAGGAGGCATTTGTCCAGGCCACAGATCAGGAGTTTTCCTGAACAATGACGCTCAATGGGTCAGACCCACTCCCTGTTAAACAATGGTTTTGTTTCAAATTCCTCTGCCATTCTTGTTCTCCTCAAAACCAGTGTGATCTAAGGTTGCCCCGAGCCCACAGAGCAGAGTCATGAGACTCGGCTTCACACTGTCGAGGGGGTTTTGTTCTTGGCTAAACACAAGGTAGTTATGCATGGACTGAAAGACAATGAGGAAACCATTTGCGGGATCAGAGCCACTACACAGATGAAATAACGTGGGTGCACTCTTCAGTGCATGGACAGTACAAGTGTGTGTGTGTAACTGAAATGCCACCCACCTCCAGAACACCATCCTCAGGGAGGTCCGTGCAGTGGACTGCGTTTTTCACTTTGTCTTTACCGTAGACAGCACGCAATGTGGTTGGACGAAGATGTCGTGCAATTTCCTGTTGGGTGAAAACATCTGGATTGTGATTTCTTTACTAATAAAACTCAGACAAAATCATTTTAGGAACATTCAGCTTCAATGTTAACTAACCAGGATGAAGACCACGATAATACATTTTTGTTGCAAATACCAAATTAACACAATGGTGGATTGTGAGACAGAACATCCTGTACTGTGGTGTGTTACCAGAGTGATTACTCAGCAACTGAACATGTGATCCTGGACAGGAAATGACAAAATTCTGACATTCAGCAAACTTCTCACACACACAGAGTCAGGAGACAGATCACCACTACCCCCTCTTTACACCTGATGATGTAAGAAATGCTCGGCTGCTGAGTGCTGTCTCAGTAGTTTGACCTAATACTACAACAGGTAGTGATATATTACCTACAGTCCCACTAGGATTACCAGATCATTACAATGTTCTTATTACTGCATTCCACATGAGATTTTGATTTGCACATTTAATGATTAACTTAAAACAGCATGTGCCACCACCTCTACAGTTCCACATTATTCCACTCTGTCTTGGCTAACAGTCATCATTTCCATACATTTTCAGATGTGTCTCATAACGACACACCCAAAATAAGGTGTTTCACATCTTAGCACAGCTCTAAACTTCTGCTTTCCGTTGCTCACAAACAGTGTGCACTTCTTCTTGGGGCGGTAGCTTGGTCTGGAGCGCCTGTCTATTTCCTTTCAACATCAGACACTCCCAAGGTCAAAGCCTGGCTCTCTTGCCCTTTGCTACTCTGTGCCGGGAAACACAACCCTCCCACAGGGTCCACCATCAGGGGAGGAACACTATGGGAGTAATTCATTCGTTGAAATGACTATTAACTGGGAAAGGAGCGTTAAGGTTATGTAACATATAGTAGGTGTGCAATGTTTAATAGATTGGGAAAAAAAAGTCATGTGATATTTTGCTCTTTCGAAAAAGTTTGTTTGATCTTTAATGAGCAGGGGGGGGCAACATCAAAGAAAATACTCTCTCACTGCCCCCCCTTTGATTCAATTATTCTAACCAGAAATACATTTGTACATAACGGCCAAAGGTTGCTTTTGTCTTTGTTTCGTAAACTACGGAAAGTGGCAGTGGTGTTGCAGCACTGGAATATTCCTGTGACAAGTTTTTCATCCTGTGGTGGTTTATGAGGACAAATACAAAAGGCAGGAGTAAGTTTCAAGGTCATAAATCAACTTGGCCTTCCCCTCAAAGAACAACAACACTGCCGCTTTAAATGACTATAATATACAACATTTAACTGACTGTGAAAGAAAAATATTCCACAGTTCAAGGATCATGGGAACTGTATATCACCAGGGAACTGTTGCTCAACTCGGTTCTATTACAGCTTTTTTCCAAAGCATTTAGCATTGTGTACACATTATCTTATGATGTTCAATTAGGAAAATCATCATGGAGCATTTGACTATTACAGTACCATGTATATACAAAACCCAACACTTACATCAGGTTTAATGTTTCTTTTTTCCCAAATATGTGCGACTCTGAAAATGTCTGACCATTAGATTTTAAGTGACAAACAGGAAAAAAATCTTATGAGAACTTTCTGTAATGGCTGCTTCTGACTGGATGGGCAAAAAATCAGAAAATAGTAAAACAAACTGTTTTAGAGCATACACAGATCACCCTAAATTTAGAAAATACTACATGGTACTAGTTGCGAGAAAAACGAAATATCATGTATACATTTGTGACTGGTAAATGACAGCGACGTTTTCAACTGCTCAGCTTTGGTATAGACTTTCATGATCTTCAGAAGACGAACCCTGCTCACTGATTTGTCATCAAGACAGTGTTTTTAGGAATTCAGTACTTTGTTTTAAAGTTTATGACTCTTCTGGTAATTAGCAACTGTTAGGATTCTATCTAAGATGGTTATCATGGTAAACACCGTAACTGCTTGGCATCAGCATGTTAGCATTGTCACTGTTAGCTCACTGAAATTGGCGTTTAGTTCCACCATCTCAGTGTCATTATCAGTGATGAATAGGGTTGCAAAGGGAACATTTCTAGTAAATTTCCCGAAACTTTCCATGTTCCACTTTCCACTCTCCAGCCTTCAATTTTCGAAATTTCCAGTAAATTCCCATAAATTCCCGTTAATTCCCATGGAAAGTTTCCAACTTTGAAAATTCCTGGAATTTTGCAACCCTAGTGATGAGGGGCAGAGACCGAACAATTTGGTATTCCAAATATCTTGCTAAGTCTTAGTATTGCTATCCTATGGTGGTGGTAATCAAAGCCCAGAATAAAGATATAAGCCTGTACGATCTCAGTGTGTGTCCCAGGAAGCTAAATACAGCATCCTGTGCAGAGCTATCTACAAAATGGATCTGACCAGGTAGCTGCATGTTATTTATATGCCACATGACACATCAGAGTTAAGCCAAGGATGGCAAAGGGGAAATTAGGGGGAGATCTACCTAGAGATAAAAGAATTCTTTGCAAAGCACTGTTCTCTGTAATTGCATTAGTTACCCATGAGTGACCTGCTGTCAGCGTTTAATTTGATTTTAATGGATCACATAGTTTGCTAGACTGCTGGCTTTTGTGGACAGAAATGGCCATGGAATAGTGACCTGGTGGTTGCATGACTGTCTCAGAAATCAAAAAGTCTCACGTCTGATCCTTCATGCACTGCTGACTGACCTTCATGCACTGCAAACCCACACTTCACTTCGGACCCTGCTCTATCAAATCATCCTGCTACCATACATACATACAGATTATCTAGTAAAAGTCACCAACGGCTGAACGACTTACAACTTTGACTCAATGAAAAAGACAATGATTTCTGTACATAACAGACAGAAAGCTAATGTGTTCATGTAGATATGAATACATGTCGTACAAATAGCTAGTGGAGGACTGTTATTCATAACTCCTGTAACTTCTTTTTATTTGACCATAAACCTTTAATGTGGCTCTGATGATCATCTCCTTTATTTCTCGTGCCTTGATTTCCTCATACTGTTTTTATCCTTTTACGACCATCACTACAACAACTAAGACTACGGTCACACCTCTTTGATTTTTATTGCACATAATGACTAACCAGATAAAGAACCTGTGCCTTTTATCAAAATGTTGTATATACACAAAATACTCAAAATTAAATCTCAGTGGAAGCTTTTCACTGTTCCTTTTACAGTAGTTGTACTTTCACTTAAACAGCAACATGCATTTGTTTTAATCGGGGTCAATCAATGTTCATTTTGACTTCTACTTAAATGCATCTTGTGACAGTAATGTAGCGTGCTAAATTTAGCACAGTGGCCACCAGCGGTAGCTTTTATCCTTTTCCAAAAAAAGGCATTACATAGATATGTCGAAAATCAATACATAAAGCATGTTTTGTCTTAGCCTCGTGTAACAGGAAACTCAGGCCTATTTGATAATATCTTACATTCATCATCTACTGTAAAGCAACACAGCATCTGGTGGCCACTGTGCACTGCAATACCTCTATGTAGTTTTAGGTTTATTTTATTGAGAGTATACTTTGAGACTGCAATATATAGATTGATAAATAACTAAATAAAACACTACATAAGAGGGTAGAGAGTCCAGGCTGGGTCAGGGCTGGCTCACAGAGGACCGCTGTGTCTGTCCACTCTGAAATCAGGACACATCACAAGACAGAGCACAATCTCATGACTGGATGGCAAGGCAAGGCAGCTCAGGGCGTGGAGGTGTAGTTAAAGACTTTACATATCCACAGTCAAATACTTTGATGTTTCTGGTCCCTAAAATGATCTACAATCAACTCTGACACGATAAACTGTGTTTGAGGTCCATTAATCTGGCCATCCGGCCGCACAGTCACGTGTTCATTCACACAAAACCTGTGTTGTTTATAGATTAGTCTTTAGTCAACTGGAATTAATCAATAGCCTATTCTTATCACAAACAACTGACCCTTAACAATTAATAGACAGTCTGACCTGTACATACAGACTGAGAGTGCAGTGATTGTCCTGTCCAATCTGTCAGCCTGATAATAATGGGTGGAATGTATCTGAAAAGAAAATGTGCTGTACTTTGGTACTATCTTGTCAGAATAATGTTACATGTAACCCTGTTGGTGACCTCATCAGATGGCCTCTAACACACTGATCTAGTTTACAGCTTTTCTCCTCTGAGATTTCAGGGCTGCTGTGACTTTCCATTTATCTCATGTATGAAATGTCCATTGAACAGGAGGAGTGCTAATGTTTAGGTTATTTGTCAGATAACACTTAGGTGAGTCTGAGGTCACAGAGTGATGAAACTCCTCAACCTCCCACTAAGTCAGTAAAGTCTGAGGCAATCAAAGAGACCACAGAAGATGAAAACAAGATAAAGTAGCTGAAGGGAACAAATGGTTCCCATTTCAACATAAAAATGTTACTATAATTATAATTCCACTTCCAAAATCTTGTGCTTCACTGTGTTTTTGACCGACAGAAATGTATTCAGTCAGTTCCAACGACTGCATACAATTACATTAAGTCAAAGGGCTTTACAGTAAGTATTAACTGGTAATAAACCAAACCACAGCCAGCACTGAAGAGGGTAGTTAATAAAATAACAGAGGGCGGTAGCAAAGGTTTAATTATTTTGGCATCAGCGAGCTGTGGTGTAGTGTCATGTGACCTGGAAATCATTAGCTAATTAACAAAGCCTTCTCCTGCTCTGTGGCTACAATGTCAGTAACATTTTGACTGTGGCCTGGAGGAATGATGGTTGAGCATAGAACATATAATCAACACAGTACCTGATTAAGAAAACTCACAAACAGAGGAAAGGCTGAGTCATGAGCAAATGCTGAACTTGTAGAGGAATTGTGCCTGTGTGTGTGGTCCTTCATTTTTATAGTAACAACACAGTGATTGGAGGCAAAGCCTCTTATCATTACATTTCACATCACGCACTAACAAAGCCCTACAGCACTGGTTACACTGTACCCAGGAACATGCATGCAATGTGTTCTCTCACACACACACACACACACACACACAAACACACAAATACCAGCAAATCTTCAAAATGTACACTAAACAGGGACGTATGGGTCTGACTAGCTTTAAGGACTGTATCCCAGACTCCACAATAAAATCTTAACTCTGAAGATGTGGCCAGGCTTGAACAGGGCTACAAAGACAGAGGGACTACCACATAATAACCTGCACTGGCTCCTTTTACACTCACAAATGTAAATATTCAAAGAAAGACTTTCTGGATTTTTTTTGCTGATATTCTGTCTCTCTCTATTAAAATAAACCTACCATAAAAACTATAGACTGTCCATTTCTTTGAGGGGGAGCAAACTTACAAAATCAGCAGGGGATCAAATACTTATTTTCCCCACTGTTTATGCACTAAATAAACTAACATTTAATGTGAACATGTTTTCTGTTGCCTCTATTTGACACTAGCATTTGCAAAACTCCAACAGGATGATGGGTGGATAATCATTTGAAGATGTTACACTGACTTTCACCAGTTTTAACAAGTGACATTTTACTTGTCAGACAGACTTGTAGTGTAGAATCTAGAGAGGAAATAGGAGATGATGTTTTGACTCACTGGATCGGCGGGCCCACAGAACTGCCTGAATGTCTGTGGTGCGTCTGTGCCGTGGATCTCCAGGACCATGCAGGGGCCAGAACACAGCTCTGTCACCATACTCTGCAGGGAATTGAAATATAGTCAAAACTGTTCAAACTTTAATAAATGAAGACTAACTGATTACTGATAATGATAATACTCAATGACAATACTTAATATTGCCATTATAAACTCTCACATTGATCTGATCCTGTCAAAAGATTACGTACTGTATGTATTTCTATTATTATCTGAAGTAACAATTTAAGAACCACAATGCAGGTACTTGACATGATGGCACAACAACACAATGTTTATACTCACAGGATACTCTGCAACAACACCTTTGTAGACTTCATAGAACTCTTCAGCATTTGCCCGGTCCACACTGAACTGTAAAAGCAGATGTTGTTTTAGATGAAAGGTTTAAAAAAAAAACACACACACACACACACACACACACACAAAAAAAACAGCAGAGGGCAGATTGAAGGAATCTTTCTTAAAATGAAAATACTTCATTTCATGTACATGTGCTTGGAAGTTACACAACATTATGCGTGTTTTCATTATAGACCTTTTGTGATTTCCATAAAATAAATCCAAACTAATATGAAAAATATGAGCTCATATCCTTGGGCATTTATTTTATTCATATTAGTGCACAACACGCTCTGCATGATAAATCCCTGATTGATTTATTTTTGTCCTACGGCCCAGACTGTGCATCACATCTGATTTGGCGAAACAAATGGACTGTGAGAGGTCACTGTTTGCAGCAGTGACGCTGACTTCAATTATGAGGTCAGACTGGAGCAGAATAAATCAATGGAGTACACATATTGGTTACATGAGTATAGCTAAGATACTCTATATGAGCGTAAGAGCAAATTACATTTACTTTGAAACTGATTTATGAACACAGTCAAATGATATAAAGCTTAGAAAATGCATGATGGTCCACAAGACCAGAACACATGGACATGAGAATTATTCATTCAGTTTTTACCATCTGAAGGGCTGAGATTTCAAACCCAGCTGCAGATATGGAGTTGAGGATCTTCCCAGTCAGACCTGTGAACACATCAAAGCTGTAACTATTTATGGTCTTTTATGAGTTTACACAAACTGATAATTTAGGTGCTTAGTGCTGCAATAAACTGTTCAGTGTGGTCCTTAGCAATAATCTAAGTTATATAATTTTGTCAAGAAGCTACTACAATCCTACTGTTCACATACAAACATTATCATATGTTACAATCACCTAAGACTACAGTGTGTCCTTTGTGCTAAGCACAGTGAGATCGTCTTACAGATATCCTGTCTGTTAGAGGACAAGATATATTATTTTTGTCACCACTTCTAAGAGACAGAGCCGTACGTCTTGTCACTGTGGCTGTGCATTGATGTAAAAAATGGTACAGTGGCGGGGACAGTGGTGCAGCAGGGACAGTGAAGGTCAGACGGCTGCAGACGCAAATAAATGACACAGGGCGCCAGTCTCATAATCTCAGTCTAACATCCTGATAAAAAAAGTGGCCTGTGCACTCGTCAGAGGAGTGTCTACATTTTTCCATTAATATTAAATGCTGGCATGTGTAATCATGCCTCTCAGTTTGGACCAGGTGCTACGCCAGTGTTGACAAGTTTCTCTCATTGGGGTAATTATTTGGTCCAGTTACATGTATATTAGGTGAGTAACCACCTCCTGAGTCCTCTGTGCCCTCTCCAGCCAGACTAGGATAGGCACACACTCAACGCAGCTCCCCAAAGCAGCTGGTGCTGTTGCTAGGAGATCCGATTCTGGGTGCCTGGCAACAGAAGCTTCTCTATTCCAGTCATGTCTGATTGCATTTCAGTCACAACTTCCTTTGTCGCCACTGTGATTGGCTGCGCCCCGTACACATAGTGTATGTTAACCTCTTAAGTGATCCTCGAGGGAAATCAAAGCAAGCTTTTTGTTTCTATTTGTCTTTGAACTGACTTAAAGCCTCAGCTTGAGGTCAGCTTGCCCAAACCCCACAGACTGAGTTTCTATTTTTGGCTCAAACCACAGGTGTCAGATCATGACTGATGGTAAACACTGCATGGTCACATTAAAATTTATGGCCTTTCAGTGATGTAACTCCGACCCAAGAATAAGAAAATGTGAATGTAACCTCTCACAGGGCCCAAAATGTTTACTTGGGCTTAGTTTGTGCTCCATGCTGTAATACCTGGAGACTCTGCAAAAACCAGCTGAGTATGGAGGACAGAAGCCAGATCAACCAATAAATTATATTAATTCAGTGTTCACTGTGAGGATACAGCACATTTTTTATTTCAGAAACTGTTTCTGAGTGGTTCGATGGGTAGTTCAGCAGGACTTTAATTACTGTTTTAGCCACAGTGTCTTTGCAACAAGAATGTCAAAAAACAAATGGCAATGCAGCAAGTGTATGTAAATGTCTTGGTAAGAGAGGGACTGTCAGTTATAGTGTAAACAGCACAGCCCACTTGAAGTGATGCAATCCAAATACCTAGCAGGCTGGCAGCACAAAGGAAAACTGTGTTTACTTTGTAAGGTTACATAAATGCCGCCTATGATAAAAGCCTGCAGTGGAAATATACAAATACAATGTAGTTGAACGTTTAAAAGAGAACACGTTTGTAACAGCAAACTGTTGAAAGCATGGGCTGAATTAATTGCCATTTAACTACAGTTCTTAACATATTCTACAATGAAACTGAATGACTAGGAAAGGGGATTTTTGACAGTTACAGCACCAATACTATAAAGTATCATTCTAACCAGTAGCATACCTGTGTACTCCCCATTTTGTAGGAATTTACAACTGTTGCTGGTTTTGAGTTCAGCAGTTGCTCAACTATAACCTGGTGCAAAACAAGCTTGCCCATACTTGTGTTGGTCTTTAATGGGTCTATTCTCATCGAGCTTTCTCACAGCAGACTCCTTAACTTGACATGGCAGGAACAAACAACAATAAGATTAATTATAACACCATTCCATGTGGGTGTGGCAGAAAGCGGTGCCAGTGAGCAGCATGCAGAGAGCCAAGGTGCTGGCAAACCTGGTTATCATGCTGACATAATGGGGATTAAAGATTTAAATGCTAAAAACTGGACAAAACTGAGTGCTCTAAACTCAACAATGTTAATATGGTGTCAGTTGTGCTTGGTTTCTTTTATGATAGTTTTTCCTTTCAGATGTTCCGATTAAATAAATATTTAAAGCTAAAGGAGGCCTCTCCAAACAGCATGTCCTCTCAGCTTATAATGTTAATTGATTTGTCGAAAGAAAGGAGGTTTATGTAATGTAGGGTAGACAAGTGTTTTCGAAAACAGAAAGAAAAGGAGGAGCGCAACCCCTTATATACTGAGATTAAATGTAAAGCTAGTTCAATTCACGTGCCAAAAAAAATACCACAGAGCATAGGCACTAGAGTTCAAATCAGGACCATAGATCAGATTATGTTACATGGCAGCATGCTTGATTTTAATGAACTGCGTTTGGTCTTATATGTTCTGAACCAGTCCAGTCAACAATTTTTTGTGTGCATACTTCGGCTCTGTGCAGAGAATTGCAAATTTCACAGGTCAGAGCTCTAGTGGCATGCTCCATGAACAGGGATCAAGGCAGGGATTTGGAAAAATCCAAAGCCAAATTTGGTCACCATGTAGTGCCTTTGTGTGACCGAAACACATTAACAGCCATAGGTGGAAGGGCTTATACAAGCCAGTATTTTCCACACTATTACTACATTGCAGCTGGTTAAATTACAGATGCATCAACAGACAGACAGAAGTAAATGCACAAATAAATTATATCAACATGTATTATTATGTATAAGGAAAATAATCTTTAGATGCAGATACTGTTGAGTAGACTTATGCTCCTTACCTTCTGATATGGCATGAGGTTTGATGATGCAGCATGTGCAGTCAGTATAGATAGCTGTATTTGAGGGACCATGCCCAATTGAGGATGGGAAAAAAAATTCAAGCTCCTAATAAAACAAAGAAACAGAGAAAAAACTCTTAAGGTCACAATATGTGGCGTTCTGTGGAGCATGGGTTACAACGGCCACATGAACATGAATAAAGACTTAATGTCATTACTCTTGCTGCTGCGGCAAGTGAGTCGGAGCCATGTCCAACATTTTTGATGCCATCTGTTCCAAACTGGGCACGGACACTCTGCGGGGCCTCCCTCCGTGCCACAGCAGAGTCTGCAGGTCCCAGGAGCCTCCTCCAGACAGACACAGCCTCATCACCCATCAGCTCCATGGCAACCACAGGCCCGGAGGACAAAAACTGCACAAGGTTACTGTAAAATGGAGTATTCGTTTAAATGCAGTACTTATTTGCTGTAGGCCAGCTGCATTAAATGAGTCTACATGTCACTACTATGTCATTAGGATGACTGACACAGGTTCTGTTTCTCATAGTGACCAGTCGGTGAAAAACCCTCATGTTGATATCTGCTCAAAACTGAAAAATAATTTACACAGACACTCACTTGAAGAAAGGCTTTGATTGATGCTCCACATAAAAGTCTGCTGCTTGGCTCCTGTAAAAAAATCATAAACCATGCAGTTAATGATTGACCAAGGTATCTTGTGGTATCCACCAATATACCAACAAAGACATTTACAGAGGTCAACAACATTTCTTTGCAGAACTGGTCCTTCTAAGTGTGTGAGATTTTACCTTCTTAATGATTTGGTAAAAGACAATGATTCTGAGTTGATATTCAAATAAATCACCACCAATGTTAACTTTATGGTCATCAGATTTATGAGGGAAAATTATGGGGCTTCATCAGCCTTGGGGGATAGGTCTTGTATTTTTAGACCGACTGTTTTTCCCACCAGAATTTAATTCCTGACAGCATGGAGAGGGCTTAGAGACAACAGTTAGACTATTATGTTAGCTAACAGAAACAGTAGCACAATTTCCAAGTAATATTGCATGAATTTTTTGTTTCATAGCAAAAACACACAATAAACTTAGTTGGTTGTATTATGGTCACAATAAGTTAATTCAAGTTGCATGGTTATGTGAATAAAGAAAATATTAAAAATAT
>OMNW01034922.1:60157-78441 GCA_900303245.1 Selene dorsalis | reverse complement strand
TACTGAACTAGAAGCACAAGGAGCTAAATTACAGGTAAACCATAAGAAATGATTAAAAACGTGTTCTCCGTCACACCGCGGGTCTCTTTTCTACCACTTAGCACTGATTTAGCCTTTGACTTATTACTTCACAGCAGCTACACTGCACAATTCAGTGTTTGTTTTTCATCATGCAATTAGCGCATACAGAAATTCTAAGTTTACACATGTGATTCAAATGAAGACTAATACAGTTTATATGTAAAAACTGGGCTCGGAGCTTTACCTAAATCTAAGTGGTCTACTTTTAACTAACTGATCACAATTAAACAGCTGTTAGACTTAAAGGTGTGTCATTTTTAATCACTCTTAAGACTGTGGCTCCAAGGTGGTGGCAACTGATCAAAAAAGCCAAACTTGAGTTGTAAATTGTGGTTTGATAATATACTTTGAAATAAACTAGTGTCAGTCTTGCAGCCAAAATCTTGTTCAAACGAAAGTAAGTAAGAAAAAATATTTTTCAATATTGAATATCAAACACATTATTTTGAAAAGTAGAGTGAAATGTCTGTGTTTTGTGTGTCTCACACAACCAGGGAGATCCCCTGTGGAGTGCCAGGCTTTTGCACACCGCTCCCCAAGCCATAAGAGATGCTCATTACAGGTTAGCCCGTGGAGAATATCAGAGTTCAGATGTGTTAAAATTAAAAATAAACGTAGGAACCAAAAATTTGAATACCTTCCACAGGTTCCTCCTCAGTGGAGCTGATGTTGTCACTACAGCTACATACCAGGCAACTATTAGAGGATTCATCTCTCACCTGGACATGAGCTCTGACAGCGCCAGAGAGCTACTGATGTCTGGAGTTCAGCTGGCCAAAGAGTCAGTGAACAGATTTGTTTCTGACAGTCGTCCAACAGGTACAGAGCTTCTCACTGAGATTTTCTGAGCTGTGCCGTCTCTGTGCGCAGTGATGCTATTTCAGTGTGTTTTGATTTTTTATTTCAGGGCAGCGACATCCTCTGGTGGCCGGCTCTGTTGGTCCGTACGGGGCTTTTCTACACAACGGCTCAGAGTACACTGGGGCTTATGCAGAGGACATGAGTAAAGAGGTGAGTGGCTCTCAGCATTATCGGATGGGTTCCACACTGAAGTCACTATGCATAAGTGTTTGTATTGTTCGTCACCAGACTGTTGATCTGTTTTTGACATGTTTGTTAATGTGTTAGACTTTGATCTTGGTGTAATCACCTGATTACCAGGGTCTGAGGTGTCCTTATTTTTCTTTTCTAAGGAGCTTAAAGTTTGGCATCAGCCTCAGGTTGATTGCTTAACAGCAGCAGGAGCTGATCTTATTGCTTTCGAGACAATCCCAAGTCTCAAAGAGGCGGAGGCTCTGGTGGAGCTGCTGCGAGAGTTCCCCAACTCTAAAGCCTGGATCTCCTTCTCCTGTAAGGTAACCACTGCATACAAAGAGTGCAATTAGTGTTGCTGCACTAGTGAATCAAAATGACCCCAAAACTTTGTCAGGATGGGAGGTGCATATCAGACGGCAGCCCCCTCACAGAGGCAGTGCAGGTGGCTAACAGATGCACACAGCTGGTGGCTGTAGGAGTGAACTGCTGCTCTCCAGCCTTGGTGGAGCCGCTGCTGGACTCTGCTGGGTCCCTGCTGAGCCCAGACCTGAGCTGGGTGGTGTACCCCAACAGTGGAGAAGACTGGGACACTGAGAGGGGGTGAGTCGATGCTCAGGAATAAAGTCACACCTTCAATAGCTACTGTGCTCGCTTCCTCTGCGTCGCCATGCCAACCTACTCTCGCGATGAGATGTTACTTAACACTTTTATTTTGCAAACCTGCTGTGTAACAGTACAGTGTGAGTCATTGAATTCAGCATCCAGCTATTTTGATTAGTATTGTTATGGTATAACTACATTGTTGAAGGAACATTTTACTTCCAGGAGAACAAAATATAAGTGTTTGCCACATCTACTGTGCATTTTCAGTTATTGAGGTCCTGCTATAAAGATCCAGTGGAGCAGTCGTGTCTTTAACCATGACAATGTGAAAAACAAAGATGTGTGAATGTTTTTACATCGGGAGCAATGTGAGCAATTAGCTTCTTCTCACTTCTAGCGACAGGATTTGTGAGAGACTTGTCACAGATAACTCTTCCTGTTTTCACACAAAGGTGGTTAACATCAAGGGAAACGTCAGCATCAATACCTGAACTCAGTCATACGTGGATGAAGCACGGTGCTGCTTTGATAGGTAAAGAAGAACTCCTCTCTCGTCCTCTGTCTTCATTTGTCGGTCATTACTCTCTGTGATGAGTCTCTTTGTCCATCAGGCGGCTGCTGCCGTGTTGGTCCTGCGCACATAACGGAGCTACGACAACAGCTGAAAGGAAGCGGCGCGTCTCCGGCCTCTGCAGTGTGACCGCACTGAAAATGCAACTGTGATTGTAGTAAAGAAGGACGCCTGTTCCACCAGCTTATAAAAAATCTTAATTTATTGTAAAATAAATAAATAAACCACCACAACAAATCCACGTGGGTACACAATGACAACTGTGTCAGATCAGAGACAAATGGCAGCACAAAGGTGCAAACGAGTGTGAGAACGAATCATGTCTGTACATAAACATGAAACTAAACCATGCAGGCTTCACTTTCTGTGGTTCACATTTTGTTTTCTGGGTAAAAGAGGGATTCCATGGTCACTTCTGTACAGCTGCTGTCTTTGTAAAAACTGGGATCATCTACACAACAGTCTCACTGTAGGTTTCACAAAGCACAACGTCAGCTGCTTTCACAACACTTTGGACGGTATTTCCACTGAACTAACCACTGTACGTCGGGTGCAAACACAAGCCCACTTACTGTACCTGTACAATGAAGTATGGAAGTGAATGTCGTTGAACACAATTTACAGCAAATGTGTCATTGTCGTGTGTCCTAGACAGCGGTAGGTGAAGGTAATGTGCACTCACACACTGTCACTGTAGTGACCTAAAGACAGTATGACAGAAATTCAGAGAAACATGTTTATGACAAGTATTACAGTGACATGAAAATAATCCTGCGGTACTCTGGGACATGTAGGAACATCCTCATCCCCCACTTTTGGTTTAAATACATGGGTGGACAAAATAAAAGAAACACCTTATAGTGTGGTGGCCCTTTGAAGCTCATGTTGCCAAAAGCTGTGCAAGTTTAGATTCACACAACGTCATGCCTGAGGCCGTGGTTAGATGTCTGCTGTTCCCCTTTGTCAGTGAAGTTCTCTTCCGTTCCGCAATATGTCATGGTGATTTTTAAGACTGAACTGTTTGAAACTGATGCTCAAGCAATCCAGGCAGCAACCATCTGTCCTCTGTGCGCCTGTAGTTTGTCAACATTGCTGCCTCGGAGGTGGACTCGCAAAATCAGTAATGGCCAGATCACTAATAAAACTGTCGCTCACTGCAAAATTATAATCAATCTGATATGGCTCACTTGTGTAGCTGCCGGTGTGTGATTGTGCTGGTGCATCAGTCGCAGTCTAGACTTTGCCAAATGACATAAACGTGGCAAAACAAAATCTTTCAAATGTGATGAGGACAAAGGGGAACAGTGGATGGACCGTCACCAACAAAGCACCACAAGCTGTGTTACTGCCTCTCTGTGACATTTGGGTTGAATCTAAATCTGACGTGAAATCAACATTCAAGGAGAAGTCTGGTGATATTCTATATTTTTCTTTTCATTAACAAATCCCGTGAAAATACCACAACCAGCGGTGAATGTATCATAATAACAAGCATTACATGTGAATCCAGAGCCTGGTGTTTCTATGTCTAATGCCCTAATATATTAAAACACATCAGTGAGCCATACTGTTGCACACTGTTTTTGAGATAATCCCACTAATATTATTATTATGTTGCAGGAAATCCTCGCTATAGCACTAACTGTGTATTTATCCACCATAGAAAATAGTCCCAAACAAATAGTTCACTATTTACTCCTTTTTGAATATTGTTTTACTAAAAGCTACAACACTCAGCTAGTGTTAGGACATTATTTAGCCTATTTTTAAATTGAACTATGAATGTAACGCATTTTTTAAGGTTTATGTGGTCAGAAGGAACTAGTGAGTCTGGAGTTAGGTGCAACAGACAGGTTGGAGGGGTCAGAGAGTAGTAACTGGTTTGACATTTGTTAAGAGTAAAATACAGAACAATACCAGACTTGTTCTTTAAATGTATCTTAAGGCTACTGTACTGAGTTATTTTGTCCTCCCATAGTATCTGCTGATAAACCTCCTCAGTCTGTGATGTCTTCTTCCAGGTCGCTGTCAGGGGAGCTCTTCTGTCTGTACTCTGTAGTGTTGGACAGGCGTTTCCAGCTGGTGTCTTTCTGGCTTCCCATACTGTGTGAGCGTCCCAGGTGGGCCAGGCGCTTGCTCGACGTCCTCTCCTCCGTGTCCTCTGACACGCGTCCGTGGGCCCGCTCGGCGCTGGAGTGGTGGAAGTCGTGACGCAGGTTCTCCAAATTCAGAGCCCAGGGCCCGAGCTTCTGCCAGTTCACCCTCTGGAAGGCAATGATGCAGTGCAGGTTGCCGCCCACCTGTGAACCAAGGGGACGTGTTTTAGTGCTTTGGTCCTGTGTCTTCAAACACCAATATTTAAATAAACGGATGTGAGAGGAGGAAACCTTTTTGGTTTTGCGGCGTTGAATCCCCCTCTCTGTGTGACGGATGTCCAGGTAATCTGGATTTTGTGTGTTGAGGTCAGTCACTATGTCCAGCCATCTAAAAAGAGGCTTCATGTTATTCAGCTGAACAACAGTGCTGATTAAAAGAAGAGACTGCACAGAAACTGAACTTACTTTTTACAGTGTATAGCTGGGTGTTTCCTGCTGGGCTCCCCAATGAGAATCCAATGCTCCATTTCATTTGTGGGTAGAGGGCCCCTTTGTACAGCAAAGAACAACACTCGTCAGTTTACAAACTCCAAAACAAGTCGATTCATTATTTCATTGACAAGAAAATATTTAGCAGCTATTTTGGTAAGAGGTTAATCCCATTGCCCATTTTCAAACACTTAGGGAGGGTAAACATGTTCCTGTGTCTCTTATGTCATCATTTCCTGACATTTTTCCTTTCAAATCCTTCCTAATTGAATGTCTGTCAATTTTAGACTGATAGTTGAACAAAACAAGTCACAATGATGTCCCTCGCTGCACATACTCACTACTTAGAAATCACAAAAGGAAAAGTGTGATGTTGTGCAACTCTAATAACGTGCAACTGTGCCAAATGGGCTGAAGTATCAACAAAAACAGGCAAAAAAAAAACAAAAAAAAACAGTAATCAATTTGCAGCCAACAGAGAGCTCACTGGCTTTGTTTTACATCCAAGAAAAAATTAGGGGAACTGAAAATTGGAGCATGATTACCTAACAAATACATACACAGAGGGTGGAGTTATCTCAAATAACCTATCATTACCACCTGTAATGAAATGGGCTCAAACTGCAGTGGTGTGACCTACCTATAAGCCTTTGCTGCTTTGAGCGGGGTGGCTTCAAAGCCCACTGGGCAGAAGTAGTGGTTCTGGCAGTGGTAGATGTAGGCCATAGACTCATCCTTCAGCCCTTGTGTCAGTTTCATCAGCGCTCCTTCAGCTAAAAAGATCAGAGCAGTCATCACTTTAAGCCTCAGCTTTTTCGGAGCAGACGAACAGGTGAGGCTGACAGCTGAGGGACTCACCTGTTTCTCCTGCTGTCTTGTGTTTTCCATGTGGTTTGTAGAGAATGTAGGAGCAGCCTCGCACTCTGAAGTTGTCATTGATTTGTCTGAACCACCTGCAAGAGAAATGTACTGATTGCATGCAGCTTCATAAATCTCCTGAAGCAGAGGGATCATTCACACAGGGAGCAATTTGTTTACCGCATTAGAGTGGCGTTCCCAGTGAAAGGACCAAACTTGATTTCTTCAAACGGTGGCTGAAACCCCAGAATATGCAGAGCCTCCTCCTGAGAGATGGGTGGAAGACTAGCAACACAAATAAATGTAGATTTAATAGAAAGTGATAGCAGTCGGAGAAGAGTTTAAAGGGATAGTTCAGTTTTTTTTGAAGTGGGGTTGTATGAGGTACAAATGGCCACTAAGTATAATATCTGCAGTAGAAAGGTCTCTACTCCCCCCCACTGGGAAACACCAGCACATCATGCTGCACCGAGACACAGGCAGTAAATGGTTGTCAATGAGGAACGTTTAATCAGCGTCCTTCAAGAAAGTCCTGATGCGCTGGTGACCTTTCTACTGTAGATATTATACTTAGAGGCATTTGTACTTCATACAACCCCACTTCAAAAAAACTGAACTATCCCTTTAAAGGGCCACTCACTCATGGATCATCCACTTGTTCCAAGGGTTTTATATTTCTTCCCTGACAGACTGCAGAGTGTTTATCTGGGGCTGTAGTAACGGGGACAGTCTTACCTCAAGGGTGCATCTCATCGCTTTATTTTTTATCATGCTGACTGACAGCTGCAGAGGCTGTGAGGACAGAAGCTACCTTGTCAAATCCTGACATGAAACTCCTGAAACATGGTGGCTGTGCCCTTCCCACTTTTGTAAAGTGTTGCAATGACAATTATTTAAAACTCGTGCATCAAGAACAAAGAAAAAATTACTGATTTTAAAAAATGAATCAATCTTTTATTCATTTCTTTTACTCGCTGGTCTGACAGCTGAGTGGCCATGTTGTTACTGTCTCATGAAATCTGACAGCGGACACCATGAGCTGCTCACCTTCCTGCACCCAGAGTGCTGTACAAGAAGTTCCAGCAGGACACCAAAGAAGAGATCCCACAAGAAGTCTTGTACTGAGGCCGACTGATGCAATACCTGAGACACGATGAAATATACAAACACACAGATTTAAATATATGACATTCATTATGTGATGTAATGTTGTCATTCCCTGACTACACACAACATATAACACCTCTTATCTTTACCCACAAGTGCCACAACAACACTCTCTCTTTTCTAAGATTTTTTTGCATTATCATGTACATTTTTAAGATTTCCTGCTCCCACTGCCTGTGTGCCAAAGTGAGCCTTCTCATTTTTCCACAAGTTATTATTGTGTCTTGAAAATATTTAAACACAGGTGGAGGAAAAGCTCTACGATGTTTGTTCTTTAGAACTGCTGAGGGACTACATTACCATCTCCTGAGGTCGAGCACTTTCCTCTGTTTGATCTCCTCCAGTGAGGCGTGAGAGGGGACATCTTGCAGATTTCTGCTGGGTCGGTCTGATGACTTCATCTTCTTAGTGCTGCATTTCTTCACATTGCCTGAAGCATAGTGTTAGTCACTATGAGATACAGCAGGATTTAAAGTGCCCAGCAATTTAAAGGTAAACAGATATGGTCGAATCCTTTCACAGTTAAAAACAGGAATAGCAGCAAAATTATTGCTCATGACTAAACCACCAACACAACTTATGCTGTATAAATCAATACCAAAGGCTGAATGACTGTTTACTCACTTGTTCTTGTTTTTCTTGTCAGCACAGCATCGAAGTCTGCTGTATCAATCTCCCAGGCCAAAATAGGCTTAGTGTTTGCAGAGGACACTTCCTCCATGTCACAGTCCCCATCTGATCCCACATGGGCTCCTCCAGTTTGACCAATGCTGAAGTCAGCTGAAGATTTGGGCTTCACCAGCGGGGGCCCATCCTCCTGCTTCCTCTGGCCCGCGTCCCTGGCTGTGTTGGGGGGACAGTACACTGAGGCAGCCTGGTTCAGGAGAGCGTAATCTGAGCAGACTGTGTAGAACTTCTCCCGGGAGTGTGTGACCGGGCAGGTCCACGGCAGGTGCAGCTCAGCGCTCGAGGCCCTCCTCACCCTGGCAGCATCCCGGGCGAGGGAGCTGATCAGACTGTGCTCCTCCTCTCCATCAGCGGCCCTCTGAAGCCCCGGTGGCTCCGCTGACCCTGACAGGTTTGCACCTTGACCCTCTGATGTGTTAGGCATTGAACAGCCACTTGAATGACGGGTGAGAGAACTGGCTGAGGCTGACAGAGGTGTGGAGGTGATGGCCGTCTCTTCTGGGAATGAAAGGACAGACATTTTTAGAAACAGATAGAGCAGGAACATATAGAGGGGGGAGCACTGAGAGTCCCAACACTGTGGACTCACATAAACAATCTTTGGACAAGGGTTTTCAAAGTCACAGCTCTCAGTGTTGTTTAACTGCCCTCGACATTAAAGAGCATAAGACAACATTACCTTTGACCTGTGATGAGTCACCTGTTACAAGTGGCTCTTACTTTTGAACATTAACTATCACTTCACCTGTGAAGCTGCTTTGGTCCAGATGAACACACAGCTACATCAGGGCTGTATTGTAGTTAGCCGATGTCAACACGCCCAGCTGCTACGTTAATATTCCCATCATACCGTGCGCAGTATCTCAGGACAAAACGGCGGAGAGGGTTGACAAAACCTAACAATGACAACACATCACTACATCTCGGTGTTCATTAGCCTGGGACCTGTTAAAAATGAACCATAATGGTCCCGGAACGTCGTCCTCCTGACCCGTATCCTCTTCCTGTGCAGGTTAGACGGACTGTACCACGCTGAGTAACACACGGGGGTGTCCACAAAAGGGGGAAGAAAAAAAAAGCTCGATAATTTCGTAAAAACAGTCAGATAAACAACAGTATCAAAACTAACGTTCTCTGGTGTTTTATAAATGGATTGTAATGCATTGTATAAAGTTTATTTTGAAAAACTGATTTCACCCTGCACACCCGTGTAAGGAAATAATGAAGTGATCCTACAATTCAAACCAACCACAGCAGCGGCTGCTGCGTCTCTTTAAACTTTACTTGACAGACTGAAGGTAGGAAAATATAAAAACCACAGCTATTGTATATCATATATTATACTGACTATTTAAAATAAATCAACGATGCAAAATTGACTCAGACTGACTGGAAGTAATGGTCAACCTCGAAATGGTGAAGTGGCGTACTTTTTTGTTTTGTAACCTTGTTTTGTCCAGTGCGCTGATTTGACTTTAAAACAGATGACCTCACAGGCTGTGTGATTGATCTGTTAATCATCCAATTCACTAACATTGGTGAGTGTGCTTCTTGTGTTTTTGGTTGTATAAATTCACAATAATTTAATATTTTTTCCCCTCGAAAACTACATTAGTTTACTAACACCACTATTTCAAACATGACTTTTGTAGATTAGATATATTTGTATATACACCCCAAAGGGTTTGGATAGATGATTGGGACTGAATCAGAAATAGATAGAGAGATATAGTAGAGTCCAGGTTCATTGCTCTTACATGTCACAATCAGTTCTGGATCTGAATCTGGATCTGGAGGCCTCTTACCTCCAATAATGACCTCCTCTGCCTGTCTGCTCTGTCTGCCTGCACATTACCTAGTTTCTTCCGCTATAAATAAACAAAAACCTAATCAATGGCAGTTTGGCAGGAGCAACTTAAGAAGCAATAGTTCTTTACATATTTCATGATGAAATAGCCATCTAAATAAAGGCTTTCCACATTTTTTGCCAGAGGAAAGCCTTGGGTTTTTGTTCTTCTTTTTATGCAGTAGTTCCTCCTTCGTTTGTAAAAACGGGCTATACAAATAAAATTGCCTTGCCTTGCCTATTAACCAAAACAGCCTTAATGTGATACGTGTTTTTTACAGAGGACCATGGCAAAGAAACTGGTGATCATCGACACAGACTGCGGCATCGATGATGCTCAGGCCATCATGATGGCCCTGGCAGCACCTCACATTCACATCCTGGGTGTCACCTGTGTGTTTGGGAACGCAGCTGTCGAGAATGTGTGTCAGAACGTTTTGAGGGTGCTCTCTGTCTGTGAGCAAGAGGGGGTAAGTTCACTGACACTATGTTCGCTGCAAATGATCCTGTGCTTAAAAAGAATAAAATCTTAGATCTGGTAATATTAGATTAATTATCACGTTTTAAAGTTATTTATTAGTTTCCGTTTTTGAATTTGGGTACATTCTCAAATTAATCATGAATGCGTCTTTTACGTTCATTTATTCAGGAATGGATTTTGGAAATGTCAGTACCTTCTATTGTTAAAACAGGGCTTTGGTTGTTTCCTTACAACACAGCACCTGCCAGTGTTTTCTGATGCTGGTTCTACAGACGCACCACATCTTCATTTGATTTAGGCACCAAAACTATGTGGCTGTAGTGTTCATTGTTAGAACAACCAGTGTTGACAGAGGATAGGTAATAATCAACAGTCTTCAGTCACTTTGCTATTATCTTAACATGATTTTCTGCTCAATGATTAACTCACTGAATCTGTGGTAGATTAACAACCATGGGAATATACACCCACTTAGAGAAGTGGAAGCAGCCCACAGTTCAGCCTTCTGCTTTACTATTTATGTCCTTTTTGTCCTTCTGTTGCCATCTGCTGGTCTAGATCAGAGCATCAGCAGTTGATACTAATAATGCTAAGAACGTGGTCATGGAGAGGTGTTTCCTATGAGACCTGCGTAGTGCAGCTGGATGTTAACAGGAAGAATTACATGTGATCGCCCTGTTAGATCCATTTTAAGATGTTATTGCATCACAAAGTGGTTTAAATTTTCCCTCTGTAATGATGAGCTACAAATATTGACAGTGAGAGAAAGGCAGACACAGCTTCACTTACATGAAGTCTTGTTTGACTTCTCATGAATCCTATTATTTAATTGGTTCATTCACACACATATTGGATGTAGGTCAGTTCAAGAGGAAGCTAGTGTTCAATATTGCATGCTTGGAACATGGCCTATAGGAAAGAGAATGCAAAATACACACTTTTAAAGATTATTTTATACTTTACAGATTAATTTAAAGTTATATTGAAATGTGTCTTTTTCTCATTTTAAGTATGTCATAATAATAAAAACAACTTGTTAAGCTGTAAAGCCAGTGAGTGGCTTTACACTGCTCTCTATGAACACCCACTCCTGGCCCCATGCCACTGGGATGAGCAAGATGATGCTGACAGGAAAATGTAAACATAGATCTTTATTTGGCAATCCAACAATAACACAACTGCGCAGTCACACACAGTGCCACAGCTCTATACTAAACAAACAGCTTGGGAACAGGAAGTCAAATTTATTGCACAGTGATATAGGGTAACTTGTGTGAGATAGCAGAAAAGTGTTGTGTTGTCCTTGTGGGTAACGTGACTTTGTTTGGCATCATTATATTTGCTCATTTTCCTGACATTGGACACTGGGGTCATGATTAGAGTTTGTGGTGGACTGAGATGACCCAGAACGTCCAAAACCAAAAACTATTTGTTTATGCAACATGGACCTTGTTATATATTGCGTTGAAAAGTAAGTTAGATAAATTTAACAAGTAATGAAATAGATTTTAAATTATATTTGGTAATAAGGAAACATGAGCAGTAGGGTTTAGACTTTGGTATTCTGCAGCAGGGGTTGAGTTAATTGTGCTTGACTGCATGTGTGTGTCAACAAATCCCACTAACCAGAGCCTTTTTTTCCCCCTGCAGATTCCAGTTTTTCGAGGTTGTGGTGGTCCTCTGGTTGGAGACTGTGACTCATGTAGTGACCACTTTGGAGGAGATGGACTTGGAGATGTGATTAAAGACAAAGATCCACAGTGGCAAGAGAAAATCCAAAGGGAGCATGCAGTCAATGCAATGATTAGACTGGTGTCTGCAAACCAGAACCAGGTGAGAAATCTGTCTGTGCTCTGTCTGTAATGTGTGGCTGTCCTCTGCTCCCTCTGCTACCAAAACGTGCCTCCCACAGGTCTCCCTGGTGGCCCTCGGCCCGCTTACTAATCTGGCACTGGCGGTCAGATTGGATCCACATTTTCCCCAAAAGCTTAAAGATCTGTACATCATGGGTGGAAACATGGAAGGTAAACCACGTCATGATCACAGAGTGTGAGTATGTGAAACATTTAGCTGTGTATAACTTGTTCTGTCTTTATAGGAAATGGGAACTTGACACCATGTGCAGAGTTTAACTTTGCAATGGACCCAGAAGCAGCCTATGTTGTTCTTGAGGACTTCCTGTGCACCACACACATTGCAACGTGGGAATACTCGTGCAGGAACCCACTGACATGGGTGAGATGAGTAGAACCGCATAGCTGCATCATGACTCTGCCTCTCTTTACTCTGATCTCACTGATCCCACCTGTGCAGGAGTTCTTTGAGGAGCTGATCAATCAGGATGCACCTGCTGCACACTTCATGAAGACCATAACGTCTAAATGTTGGGCCTACTCCAAAGAGGCCATGAAGACCAGGAGAGATGTGTACTTTGGACCCGGCTTTGTCTCTTATGATGCCTATGCGATGGCAGCCTGCATCGACAGCAGTGTGGTAACAGAGAGCGTCCATTGTCCTGTTCGCGTGGAGCTGCAGGGTTCCATGAGTCGTGGCATGATGGTCCTAGATCGCACAAAGAAATTAAAGAAGAGTCACTGTGTGTTTGTTATGTCTAAATGTGATGTTGCCAAGTTTAGTCAGCTGCTGATGGAGTCTCTTAGACAACCACGTCATAAATAACATTTGGTGTATTCATAAAATACATGTGAGGAGATTAACAGGTGAAGACCAGCGGTGTAGTGATACGCAGGTATGTGCAGTATACCCACTAAAAATGCATTAATATTTCAGTATACCCACTACAACAAAACTATCTAACTATAGTCTATGTGATAGAGGTATGAACAGTGTACCCACCTAAAAAGCAGTATACCCACTACAACAAATAAGACTACAGCACTGGTGAAGACACAATGTTCAGTACTGCCACACAGAGCATGGCTCAGTGCTCTGTGAAGAGTTTCATGATGTGAATCACACGCTGTGGCCTCCTGTCACCAGACAACAACTCAGGTGAACATCTGTGGGAGCAAACTGTTGAAGAGTGCTCTTTAAGCAACAAATGAGGGAATAATTATCATAATGTCCATCCTCTTCCAGTAGAGACTCCACAGACTGAGGAGCGCTGAAGCTTTGCTTAATGTTTTTCTCTTTTCTTTCTGAAGATGTAACTCAAAAATAAACCTCAAGTTTCTTTGGTATGTCATTATTGTTCTGTTCATTATATATATATATATATATATATATATATAAATAAATAACAGAACAAGTTTGAAGATGTATCTGTTTGGCTGAAGTCTGTTGACAAATGGAAGCTTCATTTCCCTGAATAAAAACCTCAGACCAAAGTTTTCCTGCACCAGTTTATCCTCGCACAAGGTTTTGATTATGTCCTGTCTTTATTACTGAATATGTGAATGAGACACACTAGCCTGTCAACAGGTCAGATCCTTTCATCATCTGAAAAACAACTATGCCAACTGTGTTGATCATTTATATGGAATGAAAGAACCACAAAGAGATGTTTTGCAGAAATCCTTTATTTAAATTTGCTGACAAAAAAGGGATACCATACAAACCTCAAACTTAAGTATTTCTTAGTTACTTGACCAATTTTTACTCACAGAAGGCTTTGATAGTTTCAGGGCAGAGCCCACATTTAAAATGGGGAACACGACTGTTCATGAAGCTTTCTGGGCCAATGGTGTTCTTAAGAATCACGTGTCAAGACATGAAAAATCTCTGCTGCCAAATAAAAGTGTAGCGCAACAATTTAAATCCAAATTTATCTAAATTTGACTTTTCAAACCAAGAAACCCATACGATGCAAAATGATTGTGAACACAGGATATGGCTTAAAATAAGATGTCTGTTCCAACATTAATACTGATCTGATTCTGCGCCATGTTTCAATCTTTGTGAGGGGATGCAGCATCACCAGCCTTTCTATATCAGCAAAATGTCTGCAATGGCATTAGCATACCATGCTATCAACATTTTTAAAGTAGGGGCACATGTTAAAACAAATTCAAATAAAAGTTAGCATTTCTGGCCCCATGAATAAAAAGCTGCAGAGAACTATATTGCAGGGTTGGTAACCTACAGCGCTGGGCTACCAGACGTCTCGGGTAACGTTGCTTTCTGTTGGGATTCTCTGATTAAAAAAGAATTTGATTCAGCGCACAGATTACATCAAATCCTTGACATGTCTCTGTTAAGTGCCATCAGGAGTTGTTTAACTGCCGTTGTCAGGAGAGCTCGGCCAGGGCTCTGAGCTACGCCTGCTCAGGGTGGGGCGCCACATGTTCCACGGGTTGTAGGTCCGACTCATCTCGGTAGAAGCTGGTGGCGTTGGGGCGGAGCTGGTCACCAGATCTGTCAGAGTCGTGGCGCTGGTCGTTGGAACAAAAGGGTGTAAGGTTGAATCCGCGCTCGTTGACCAAATGGAGCTGCCGAAGGGTGTGGCTGTAGACCAGGGGTTGCGGGTGTTTCCCAGGAGTGACTTCAAAAAATAAATAAATAAACAGAAGAGAAGCTTCACAATAGTATCGTGAACAGGACGGGAGCTACATCAACACCAGAGCAGAGCAGAGATCTTACTGCAGTGGGGGCGGTAGGTGAGCTGGGGCTGCTGGGCCACGGGCGCAGAGAGTCGCTGTTGGGTATGTCCCAGATGGAGGAGGGTGGTACAGTGGTGAACTCCGGCCAGCTTTGCTGAGGCTCAGATGACTTCATGCCACTGAAAACTAAAACCAACACACACGCACTTTAGCCGGTCAACCATTAACTGTCCCACCAGTTACTCCACATTCCTGTGTTTGGTTGTGACCAGCCTGGGCCACACGGCTTACCTCCTGTCAGGTTGAAGGAGTTGTTGGGCCCAAAAGCAGAAAACGAGTTGTCATTGTGGTAGTTTGGACTGGTCGTGTCGATGGGACTCCACAATCCAGAGCTATGTGAGGAGAAAACAAACACATTAAACTGGATCATGTCTTGATGTCCTGCCATGATGGACGTTCAGTCTGTCTCTAACATTACCTGTCTGAGCTGTCGCTCTCCACTGATGTCATGTGTGGCAGACTCTTCCCCTGGCTGTCAGTTTTACCAGGACCAGAGCCGCCTGATGAGACATATCCAACATTGGTATAAGCAAATCACCATGACAACAGTGTGTGCAGATTGAGGGTTGGGGCCAGTGTTTGTATTTACCTGGGCTTTTGTCATAACCTGCAGCTACAGCAGCAAAGGTGGGGTTTCCATTTTTGCCTGGAAGTGGAGTGGCTGCAGACAGTTTATTGCCTGGGGCCTTCTTCTGGTGTCCCTCACTGCAGGACACATCACAACAACACAAAGAGTCTGGATTAGGTTTAGGTGGGGTTAAAGTACAGTTAACCAAAACAATCAGCACTGGTGTTGTCTGTATAACGGTGGTATTGAACCCTGTGTTTGCAGATAACGTGCCCTGGAAGCAAGGGAATGTGAGGACAACAGCGGGCCGTGGTCTGGGCTCTGGGCACCACAGATTACCAGTGATTTAAACCAGTCCACAGCAGCAGCAGCAGCTCTTAAAGAGAATCCAATCAAATTACAGGAAGAGCAGTCTGTCTATTTCTTAAATAACAGCTTTTCTGTTCACTGATCTAGAGACATAACATGGACTTTGATCCTCCCCTGCTCCAGGCCTGTGAAAGTGTCACACATTTGTTTGTATAACACCTTATACAAACAAATGAAGCATCCGACTGCTCGATGTCACACCACTTTTTTTCCTCTGAATGTTGTCATGTATAAGAGGACCTGAAATGAACACTGTTAGCAGTCTGCTGGATATCTATTAGCTTATTGTTTATACAGCGTTTGTACTGGACTGATTTTGTCCCATGAAAAACTGTGAAAGCAGCACGCACATCCCAGAAAATATATAAGAACTGGGTGCTAGACAAAAAATGTGTCAAAATAGCAAAATATAAGGCCAGCACACCAGAAGCTCTAAAGCTTATATTTGGTATCACCTCATGTGACACTTTGGGTACACAGCCCTTCTTCAAACATGAACCATTTCTGAAGAAGGGCTGTGTACCCGATGCACAATGTAGTGGAAACAGGATGTGGGTCCGTCACTGATTATGGTCCCCCTGGGAAACATTTTCGTTGTCATTACAGAGTTTGCATGTGTTTTCTGAATATGCAGGTGTTTTGGCATTTGCAAGCGCACGTGTTGTGAAATCGATGAAAGTGTTTTCTGAGTTTGCAGGTGCTGCGGCGCTTGCATGAGTTGTGACCCTTCTCGGCCACTGTACTTTTTGGTTAAGTGGCAAAAACGTTTCGTAAGTGACATGAATTTGTGCGCCGGACCAAGTGAGTACCTGTTACTGTTGAGCACACTGCTGTAGGTGCCTCGGGACAGGAGGCTGGGGGAGGCCGGTGGAGGGGAGCCGGTCCCGGCTGTGGCAGATCTCTTCAGGAAGGGGTCTGCGTTTATAGTCTGGAGGGAGATCTGCTGAAGACTATCTGCCTCTGCTTCAGGAGAGACGGAGAGAACAGAGTGAATATCTGAAACAGGCGCGGGAAGGACAGACTCCGGACAGGACAGGATGGTGTCGGGTCTGGACTTACGGATGCTGTTTTTTGAAAGAGGGACATCCCACTCTGGAGAAGCAAAGTCCTTCTCTCCCTCAGAGCTGCTGCTGTGGCCTGCCTCAGGCACTGAGCTGCTGGACAAGAGTTTGAAGAGAGAGGGACGCCCGTCCTCCAGAGTCCCATCTACTGCCAAAACAAACATGTCAAACACATCTGCTATTGAAACCAGAGGCAAAATGACAAAATGAAGGAGAACAAAACTCACATCTTTGCTTCTGCAGGGGTTTTGTCTTTGGGATGGTGGTGAGAGGGTGGAGAGTTTTGGATGTGAAGCTCTTACGCTGTTTGTTCTCCAGTGGTGTCACATACGGCAGCTCCAAGGAACTGAGGACAAGCAAGAGATCTTTGTCAAAGGGGGGACGAGTCAAAAAATGATGAGTTGTGATTTTCGATTCAGAACTAACCTGGATTTTTCTACTTGGGTCTCTTTTTTTGTGGTTACTTGTTTCTTGGTTTTGGGTTTGATTGAGAAATTTGAGGTTTCTTCTTTCACATTTCCAGAGGCCACTGTCCTTCCTTTCTTTTTCACTGGTTCCTGGAGGGGATGGAAACACATTGTAATAAAATTCACATTTTTCAGAGATGCAGACATAGACAGAGTTGATGCGAGACAGATGACAACAGTGTTATTTACCTCTCTGATGTTCGTCTCCACATCTGGATTGGAGGTCTCTGTAGTGGTGGAGGAGCTGTCATCGTTGTCGGCCAGGTTATCTTTCAGCTCGTCTCCCTGAGTCTTTCCTGTTGACTTTTTCTCCTTCTCTTCCTTCTTCCTCTGAGCTTTTGTTTTACCGCGCAGCTTCCCTTTGGATTCCAACACTGTAACCAACACAGACACCAGTGTTCATTTTGTTTTTTTTGTTCATTTGTTTTTAAAAAAAAAAAAAACAACACGGTGGAGTGCAGAAATGAGAATGCCCTCTGAAGACGAGAACTATTATGAAATACACTATATTCTTAACCAAGAGATAAAAACTAAATGACCATGTGAAACGTGGACATGTTTTAATGCAAAGTGTTCATCAGCAACCAACCTGAGTGTGACACTGCACATCAAAAATGTAACAAAGTCAAATGTGACTAAACCTAATTCAGGTTTTTCTTTAAAGACGAGTGAGTGCACGTTCAGAGAAGCCCTCAGTGGTGTGAGAAGTGGTGTGTGTGTGTGTGTGTGTACCTTTGTTTTGTATGGACTGAGAGCTCTGCTCCTGTAGAGTCTCGGCACTGAGTGAGTCTGGACGGTCGAGGTCGTTGTCCATGGCTCCTATCAGGTTGGCATATTCTGCATCGTCGGGGCAGAGGCCTCTGTGAGGCAGCGAGGACCCGGCTAAAGTGGGACTCTGGAGGTCCAGCTGTTTGGTGCTCCGAGCCTTGCGGTTGGTTAGCTGGCAGCCGGCTGGAGGACCTTCTTGGCCTGAGGTTGCACTTCCCTTGTTCAGCTGGGAGGAAGTAGCTTGCATAGGTGAGCGGCCGAAGCCCATCCTGGACCTCTTATCTTGACCGTCTGAGTCTGATAAGGTGCGGCTGCCGGCCTGTCGGCCTCCGGCCCGTGCTGCTCCATTGCTGGATGCATATAATCCTCTGGAGTTCTGGGGTGAGTCGCTGTAATGATTCAAAGTGAACAATGGCAGAAAGGTTTAATTATACTGCACGTTTTGACACACAGATGAATTTTCTTTGCATCAGTTTTTCAGCAAGCAGTCTCTGCATTTACCTCAGTTTTAGGAAATG
>OMNW01034922.1:33809-60137 GCA_900303245.1 Selene dorsalis | reverse complement strand
TGCTCCATTGCTGGATGCATATAATCCTCTGGAGTTCTGGGGTGAGTCGCTGTAATGATTCAAAGTGGACAATGGCAGAAAGGTTTAATTATACTGCACGTTCTGACACACAGATGAATTTCCTTTGCATCCGTTCACTACTTTATCGTATGCTCTTCACATTTTTCTGTCCTCTGTTTCCTCTCTGTCTCCTGGAACTGACTGAATTTAATCTCTCCCTAAGTTTATTGTGCCATGAGTGAAGTTAAAGGGATAGTTCAACATTTTGGCAAATACGCCCATTGCCATAATCCCTATAGCCATAGGGGTAGGTTCATTACCTTTAATTATCAGTGCATGTTGTTTGATGAGATCCACAGGGCAGAGCCGTGAGCTGCTCAGAGCTACACTATGGAGGCTAATAGAATTTTTTGGTTTCCCTCATCAGACCCATCAAATACACAATCCATCAACTCCAAAACACTCTCATGGACAAATTGTGACCTGCACATTCACCAAACTATGAAATAATCATGTGACATTATGAGACAGAGTTGTTTTCGAGGTAAATCCGTGCAAAACCACTGCAGTTTTTCAGCGAGCAGTCTCTGCATTTATCTCAGTTTTAGGAAATGCTAACACTGCAGCACCTCCACGATGATACCAGCACTGATACACTGTCCTCACAGAAGTAAAGTCAATATCTTGCATTGCTCACACAGTCTCATGTCTTCTTTTAACATTTGGTCTCAAATCTAACAAAAACTTCTATCCAGACCCCAAATTCATAATCCAGACGACAAAGACACCTAGAGCTGCAATGAGGTTGATTCATTGATTTCATTGACTGAATATAAGTAGTTACGTCAATAATTGATTAATGAATGAAGTCAGTCTTTAAAGCCAAGACTCTGAACATTTGATGACTGCTGCTTTCCCTCATCTCATTACATTAAACGGAAGATCTTTGTGCTATGATCTCTTCAGACAAATACCTCAGAGAACATCACCTTGGGAATAAAAACTGAGAATGTCTGTGAAAAAGTTTTAAACTGCTGTTTCACCCAGAAGCAAACCACATACTGAGCAAAACCCAGGCGTAAGAAGAGGCTGCTCCTAATGGGTGAAATGACTAATTTGTCTGTCAGACAACTCTCTCACTGCTGGTGACACATGAAACAAACAAAGCAGGTGATGGGGGCAAATTAGTGGCCGCAGCACAGGACATGGCAACAATTGTGGCCAGTGAATACCCACAGACACTATTGGCATGTCTCCTTAGTGACCCCATCACAAATGGTCAGCTGAGAGCACGTCAGTCAACACCTGTTTATAACTGCGTCTCACCACATGTGGGCCAGACCAGCTGTGTATGTGGTCTGAGTGAGTGGGTCTTAAATGCTTCTTGGGTGGACTCACTCGAACGTGAACTTAGAGCTGACCACTTGTGATGCCGCAGTCACTTGTAAGTGTAAATTAAATGTTCATGTGGCGCTCCAACATCAATGTGTAACTGACCTGATCTAACCTATTTAACAATGTTTCACTTACTTTGAATCACTGTGAATTTGAACAATGTCCCTGAGATTAAATGGTCTTCCAGTCTCCAAGGTGGAGTTGGACTCTACAGACACGCGTCTCTTGAAAGGCTCCCAGATGCTCTGAGCCTCCAGGTAGGCCGTGGCAATCACCAACAGAAACATGGAACTGCAGAGACACAAACCAAAAAAAACAATCATCAACTGATAGTGTGGTTTTTCCACAATGTAACATGATCATGGTTTAGTGCATCTGGTTCTCTCTTGCTGCTGCAGTGCTGTATACACCAACACTTACCTCATAATGAGAGACACAATGATGTAGAGCTCCACCTCCCAGCTGGGTCTTGGCAGGGTCTCTGCACATGCAGCTAACATGTGGTAGGGCAGGGAGGCGTTCAGGACAAACACAAACTCAGAGCCTCCACATGTCACTAATTTCAGCTCCCGGATCACTCGAGATGAAGTGAAGTCGGGTGTAAACCTGTGAGGGAAAGGAGACACGTGTCTGTCTGTTTAATCAGAAACCTGAGATCAACCTGCTGTCTATTCACGTGGCCATGAAAAGTTGAAGGATTCTTAATCACAGCCAGAGACCACACACAAGTGAAGGTTGACTGGGAGACCTGGGAGGTGCCCCAGGAGTATATGAACCATCCGTCATCATCAGGATGTTGTCTATGCTCTATATCTCTTTTCATCCAGACACACTGCTGCTGAAATGAGGCGAGGCGTGCAGCAAACCAGTTAGAGAGAGCTGCTTATCTCTCCCATGGAAAATACTGCATGTTTTACTGTATGTGGCAGTGAGCTCTAATGGCACAAGTTTTATATTCTAACCAAGAGAAGCTGATGCTGTGCAGATGTAAGTTCAACCAGGTGTGTAACACTGTTGGACTTGTTTTATCTGGAAGACACAGATATCTTAAATCTGCTAACAGACAGACAGTCGTGGCAGTAATGAAAAGCACAGGTTGATATCATCAGTAATCGCTGAATTCCACTGTTCTTAGTCAGCATCAGGCTCTGCTGTTGTGCTTATTATCCAACAGGCATGCTTCGATAGCTGGCTCACTTGAATAGAACAAAGCATCAGAAGCAGGTGACATTATTGGCTCCACCTGTGCTTTTCCTGCTACGATGCCTCAGAGTAACTGCCGTGAGAAAAGTCTGCGGCACAATGAAACTAGGTGGAATAGCTGAGTCCACTTTGTTTGCAGATGTCAGTATCAATCATTGTTCTGGTGCTAGCGTTTATAATTCAGTGGAATATTGAATGCTGAGCCGCTGTCTGACCAAAATGCATCTGGCCACTTGTGTTTATGTGGAGGCGGGACAAGAAACTGCCTGGGAGGGTTGTAAAGAGAGCACACAGCTATAAATGATACAGTGTTTTATCAGACATTTTACTGTCATTTAACCAGTCATATCATTACACTTACTACACTCAAACAACATATCGCTTTTAGCTGCAGTCATAAAACAGGAATGTTGAAAAACAATATTCACTGAATAAGGTCAGTCCCACCCTGTCTCTCTGATTGGCTGATGATTGGACTGATGATTAAGTGATTTGTCCAAGAAGTGGTCTGACTGCACCATTACTTATGAGACACGCCTCTAACCAGCTGTTTCCTCTTAAACTACCTGGATCACTGGTAGTTTTATACAAACACTGCACTTTCTGAGTAAGGCATGAAGCTGTTGCACAGTCCACTGAGGAGGCAGAAGTGCTGCTTTGATAAATCTGATAGCAGCTGGCTTTATGCATTTAACTAACCAACTAGCTGTGTCACAATAAGCTCTGTCAGTGATCCAACATTCACAAAGCTAGGACCTGGAGGCTGAAGCTGGTATGAGGAACTTGATGAGGAGTTGTCATTTAATTATGTACGCTGGTGCTTTTCCTGCTGCCAGGTGTCAAACTAGCTTCTGAGGAAAAGCCCTGTTCTCTATCAATAAGAAAGATCAAAGATGGAAACTGTGACAATTTCAGGTTAATTATGTGTTCACATCCACAAAGGTGACACTTAACCTAGTGGCACTCAAGCTACAGATTGGTTGTTTTTTTTGTTTTTTTAAATTATGATACCGTTGACACCAGCCCTCACAGGAAGTGAGCAGGCAACAGTTCAACACCAGTGTCAGGGGACAAGGGGAAGTGCTTCTTACTACGCAGATGTCAGACATTGACTTAGTTTCACCTACAGCCAGCACAATGCATCCTATTCACGACACTATTCCTCATAATGAAAGAAGACCTTGAACAAACTTTTTTGGACAAATTATATCTGAAGCCAAGCCAGTATACGTCCCCCTGAGCTGGTGTCACTGACTTCTTCAGTAACATGTCTTGACCTGAATATCTGTGAAAAACGGGAAAGTCTTTCCTATTTAATGTATAAATGGATAACAAGTGATGATGAAAAATAAGAGCTGAGGGGAGCAAGCAGACGCAGCAGGGAGACAGAGAGCCAATTCATCCTCTTACTGAAGGCTTACTCAGCCAGAGAGGCTGAGGACAAGTATTAATAGAGCTTGTGGCTGATGAGGAGAGCATACACACACACACACACACACACACACGGAGGAAATACTCATGGTCTGAGGGAACATGCAGCAGTTTGTTCACTTACAGTATGATGAGGTCTTTTGAAGCATTTGGCTTAAGTGCAAATTCTTGACAGTTGAGAACTTTGAATCCGTATCCTTCACAAGCATGTCCGTTGATTTCTGCTGATCTGATGGTGATGGGGAGCAGGCCTGTGTTCTCCACTCTGAACATCCTTTTGAGAGTGAAGTTTGGCTCTTTGACTTTTGTCTCTGAAATAAGTGAAGGGATAATAATTAGTGGAACAATGGTTTCAAAGTAGATAATGAGTTGGTTCAAAATGTAAAGAACTAAACAGAAGGAAATCACATGAGTGTTGCAGTCTACACAGGACACTCAGCACTGATCCCATGTCTTCAGTAAATGTACCTGCACTTGTCACATGCACAAGTCCTTTATATTACATGAAATTCCAGCAGTAAAGAGACTGCTTTTATGTTCTTACACTGAGTGACTATGCAGTAGTGTGCATCCTGTTGTGCACGCCACTGAGACTTCCTCCAAAAACCTGTACAATTTTTATATTTTATCATGATGGATAAAATATATTGATAAACGTAAATATACACTAATACAGAACTGACATTTCTATGGTTTCTATAAGAGGGGATGTTCTGTAGTCTGAGAGGAAGGATACTATCTATTTTCTTCTTTTTTATATGTTTCACACTTATGACTGGTTTATTTCCTGTTTTGTGCTCAGTGTAATTTTAGAAAATGGAGACATCAGAAGAAGACAGTATTTGTCCTGAGCAGGAGAATCACATTGCTCTAACGTCTCACAGATGTTTCTGCAGTATAAACACAGTACCACCACCACCACCAAACCGGAGACAGGATGAAAGCTGCCTCTCTAGAATTACAATGTCAGAGGAACTTTCAGTTTAAATGGTGGTGGTTCTTGATGTACAAAGTGTTCAGTTTATTAACTAGGCTGATGCTAATTACAGATAAAATGCACCAGAATGCCTTACTATCTGCTGAAACTATGAAAAAAAATCATCAAGCTAGCAAGAGCTCACAACGTGCAATGAACATATTCTGAGAATACACTGATCTTGTACTTGTGTTGTATCTGCTTAGACTTCATGGCACTGATAGATTTTGTCTCAAGTTTAACAGACACCATGTTCACATTGACCTTGGCTTCAGCAACACAAACTCACTCTCTGTGCAGTCTTTGAGAAGGGCCTCAGTCATCTTAAACCTCAGTGAGCTGCCTTGTCCTGGAGGCTTCCCTGCAACTTTCAGGCTCTCTGTCGTCCCTCGTCCATGGAGCACAATTGTGTCAATCACAGTCAGATTATTCCTGAACAGATTCCCAGTACAGGACACAATGTTAGACGAGGACATGAATACACTAGAGGGGCTGTTGTTGCGTAGTTAGATGAAAAACTGCCATTACCTGACAATAAGGAGAGAGGAGACACTATGGTTGCTGACAGGAGTGAACCTCACGCTGAATGACTTCACTTCACCAGGCAGCAGAAGGAGGTTGTACACAAAGGGTCTGGTTGAGCCCTCTACAAACCCAGAACTGGTCTTCATTAGGGAGGTCTGCCAAACACACAGTGAGCCTGTTAGAGTCAAACAGCTTCCACATGCTGCCTCTGGACCAGAGGAATGTGATTATTTCAACCAGCTGATTCTCTAAATTCTTGACTGACACTGAAGTCAGTCGTCACTCCTGCAGCACTCACTTGATTTCTGTGAACCTGGAACTCAAAGGTGCTTGTGTCGATGTTGATGTTGGACAAATTTCCCAATGGAAACCTGGGAAATGAGGTTTGACGAGATTACGGTCAGAGTAAGATATGGAAGGAACGAACAATAATGTGCAGGGTTTTGTGGGGACTTTTTACCTGTCAGCCAGTTTCCCAGAGAACACTGAGGGGTTGGGTAACAGAGCCAAAGGGAGAACTTGGACATAGACAGGGACATCGGCAGGATTCTGCAAAATCACCTCCTCATCCTGCAGAGAAACAAAAAGATTTCCCACCCAAATCTCAAAAACAAAACTTGTAGAACTTGAAGATGAGAACACCTTAAATCATCCTGCATGTGTTATTGGACATGTAGGAACAAGACGGGAATTGTTTCTACTCACAGAGGAACTGTTTGTGTTGGTCAGGGGGAACGTAATTCGTTGTGATGAGTTGACCAGTGAGGGCCAGGTCAAATGTGCTGTTATTTTAGCTTGCACGTTTTTCTGCAGGTCTGTGTTCACTTCAAAGACAGCTTCAAGCCTTTAACAAGAAAAGAAACATCTTGTTATACTCTTTAAATAGTTTTCCATTGAGGACAAAGTAATTTAATGGTAAAATTTGATAACCAAAGCCCCAGATCACTGAATCCCTAAGTGTTTACTTGTGTCCTGCACGCTCTTTCAGTTCTTTCCATCTTCTGAGAAGTTTCTGATGAAGATCCACATCAGCGTCCCAGATATCCTCCTGCAACGCCAGCCCATGAGGCTTGGATTCAGCTGTGGAAGAAGAAACGTTTAATTTGAACCATTTAAATTGAACTGAGAGCCCATTGAGATGGGATTAGAATTACAGAGGGAGGTGGGGAGTAAAATATTCACTGCACTCCTCAGTAACTGAACTCAAAGGTTCTGGGCGGCATTTAAAACACTGCAGGGGCATGTAGATCTGGAGGGGGAGCTGTGTCAGATGAATTTGAGCCAAAACTGTAAAAATGCAATTTGCCGTTGTAAATAATAAAAAAATGAATGCCAGTGCCTGGAGCTAACTTTACAAGAACATATTATCCCCCTTTACAGGCATTTTCCTTTTCTCATAGTTTTACTTTTTAATTTGTTAGTGTTGGCATGTTTCCATCTCTCTGATTATCATAAATGTTTTGGTTTCCTTTAATTTTACACTAGGCTGAGGGAGAGAGAAAAAAAAAAAGGAGAAGCTGCTCTTCTCAAAAAAAAGAAAGAAAAAAAAGACACTCAGTGATGCACTGTAAGTTACATTGAAGTTGCTCCACAAAGGATTTTACTCAGATAGGGAAAGGTAATTTTGCCAAAAGGTTGTGAGTGAAAGAATTCCTACATACGTTACATGGACCAGGACAGGTGATGTTAAACCACCCCATCCTCCTAAAGAGCAGTAAATCCAGACTGACTGAGCTTTAATTTGCATTTTGAGATTTAAAATGTCACACACTCCACAAAAACAAACCAAAACAAAACAAAACAAAAAAAACTTACATTTAAGCACAAATGGCAGCCCCACATAACAGTGATCACCACACTGCAAGCTGGCATCAAAATAAATATTTGCCACCTGAAAAAGATGGAGAAAATAAATAAGTTCATGTCTATAAGAGGAAACGTGTCTCACTGATTTTGCAGCTTTAGGCGATTCTCTACCTTCGATTTACGTCTGGGCTCCAGCTCATCTTTGTTGTTGCGGAGCCGTTTGTAATAAAAACGAATATCTTCTGTCAGGGAGCGGATCTGCTGCAGCCTCACTTTCTGTGTGAAAGAGCTCTGTATGCTGAAGCTTTGATGAACAACTTTCCCCTATAGAAAAAAAAACATATATACATACAGGTCAAGACTTGTAACACCCTGGGCACTCAACAGGAAAGGCATGTTGACACTTTATCTTAGCTTCAGTCTGTTGTCAGCACAGTGCAGGTGTGAAACCCTACTTGCCTGCAAACTGCACCTTAGTTTTACTTACAGGAAATGAGGGTTGTAAAACGATGTGTTTGGGAGAGCTGTTTAACGTGCCCACTGCAATGAGGGCTTTCACTGGGATGGTTAATATCTGAGGAGAACAGTTCATGTTAAGATGGTAGTGTTTTCCTTTGAAACAACAGCATTAAAACCACATGAATGACGTCCTACCTCATAATCTGTGGTTATGTGCACGGCTCCATCATACATGCCCTCCAGTGCCTTAGTCACTAGTGTCACTCTGAATGCTGCGTAATAGCCAGATGCTAATATCACCTTCGCAGAGAGAAAAATATGAACATTAGATTAGATTCTCAACACCAGAACATACTTTTTGCATTCCTCTTTAATTTTGTGACTTTGGTATAAGAACAGGATATCTACAATCTGACCGCGTTTCAGATACTGCGGTTTAAGGGTTTTATATCTGAAATGAAGAAACCAACATGCACAGCAGGGAAGTGGGTCAAAATAACAGGTATCCTTACAATCCTCTAAATATGTAAATACTAAAACGACACTTTTTAAAAAAAGAATGACACCGTTGTGTCTTAAAAGTAACTGAAAAAGGTTTTTCAATCAAACTTCCGTATCTCTCCTGTTCTGTAAGCCATTTATCTTTTTTATTTTTGATTCTAGCTCCATTTCTACTGTTTTGTCTGATCAAGCTGGGCACTGACATCACTGTGTGTTTGTCTGCTGCAGTGCTCGAGTCACAAACACACACTCAGTAACTTGCCAGTTAGAAGCTGTAGTTCAACATCAGCTATGCTAGTGATCTGAACTAGTCCAGCATGATAGCTGGTACTCAGTTATTGCCACACTGACTCACCTACTTCTGTAGTGGTAGAGTTTCAGCTAAACTTATAAGGCCAAAAAGCAACTTTGGAGAGACACTGGTGTCTTACTGTTTTGTGATGGGAGGCTGAGGTGTTCTGCAGCTCTCTGTGGCGACTCAGGGCCACTGTTGTGTTTCCTTTCTCAGTCTTAAGCAGCTCCATGGAAAGACTGTCCCCTGTGACCAGCCAGGACTTGATCTCCAGCTAAAGCATAGAGGAAAGATACTGGTATGAAAAGACAAGGACAAAATGCCATATGATGCCCATTGTACTGAGACTTCTTTGTCCTTTTGGACAATGTGTGACTGAACTTTAGACTAAAGAAACACTATCGCCTACCAAATGAGATTATTAATATAAACGACGTTGCAATGTGATAAAGTTTTAGTCAGCATATTGTAAAGATTGTGCAAACATGCCTTACCCAACTGGCAGGAGGGCATATTGGTCAATGAACAGGAAATACAGTTACAAAGCTGTGGTTCAGGCTAAGGAAGTTCTGCCCTTTATGCTGCCTAGAAAACCTCTGAGAATCATTTCACAATCAACTGCTGCACGTTTTTACCTCTATAGGATTACTGTTGACCACCACGAATATGATACTGCTGGTGTCTGTTGCACTGCGGACACCAAAGTCCAGGAGGTTCTCTGTCAGACTGGGAGTAAGCACCAGGGGCTATTCACACAAGGCCACAAAGAACAAACACCATGTTATACAGACATGCCGTCATAAAAGATCATGGTACAAAAGCAAAACAGCATGTTTGGCCAAAATTGAGTTGTACACCTGAATCTGACTTCTTGAAATGTGTGAGACTACACAGAAAATTCAGTTTTTAAATTTGCATTTACAAAAAAGCAGTGAGTTGCAGTGAGAGAAAGTGCCAGCTACACAGCTAAGTCAATACAGCTACATCAAGTGAAGGTTTCCTTGTGAAAATGTCAGTCATATCTAAAGCCAAGACTCATTTCATTTAGTTTGTAATCATATTTAGAAGATGGCAATTTCTGTAGGATATGTGCAGGCAGAACAGCAAGGCAGAGAGCAGTATCTGTTCTTCATTTGATATTATGTAGATAACAGGGCAACATTTTTTTAACAAAACTAGATCCATAAATGAAGTTAATTCTTTTCTGCTATACTGCTGAAATGGAGTTTGTCAGTTAACCTACAAACTGAAAAGCCATTTCTCTGAACTTCACTGCTTCAGTGGGCTTTGTAGTTCTGTTGTGTACCTCCAAGAAGCCTGTGTAGGCGCGGACCGGCAGGTGGAACTTTGATGCATTTGTAACCAGCAGGATGTTGCTGTCTATGTGAATGGATGGTCGGACTGGCCGAAACAGAAGCGAGAAGATGTAACGTGACTCGTGTGGGGGGATGAGAATAGGTGCACTGAAGTTCTGCACCTAAAATAGAAAGAGAGAAAAAGTGATGAAGTGATGAAAACTGCCTATATATACATGCATGTGTATAGCACATATCTTTCTTCTTAATGAGAGTGACTGGTGGCACTCACATTAAACATGGTTTTGGCCTCTTCAGGCAGGGACACATTATGTATCCGGATTGCAAAGTTAAAGGCATTTGTGAGGAAGATGGGTCGGTCCACAGGGTCTACGGGACTGTCCCTGATGTGAAACAATGTAGCTGTGTGGTCAAAGCCCAGGTAGCTGCAAGAACAAATGACAAACCAGTGAAACCACACAAGTTTTTCCCCCAATATAATACATAAAGCAGCCCACTCTCCTCATGCACCTACAAAATAACTCACCCTTCTAAAACCTCTGCCTGGTATGGGATTTCAAGCTTGGAGTAGCTCTTTTCTTTTGCTTTAACAGTTATTTTACCAGAGAATTGATATGGTCTTCTCGCTTTTGAGGCTGCAATGAGAAAACAAGATGAAGAGTGTAGATAAGTGCACTGAAAGAGGAAATTGTGCAACACGTAAAACAAGTGTAAAAAAAAATTGCTACATTAAGAACATGATATAAAATTTTTCAAGGTGAAGATGACTATCTGGACCATGAACAATGATTGATCGATGTGTAACTTCTAATTGTTTTTCACTTTTATTTTCAGCAGAGCATCTGAATAAACCTAAAACAGAGGTAAAAATTGACTTTTAAACAGGAAGGACTGTATCTTGACTTCTTATATGTGATTCAGGTTTCTGACCAGCAGTAAAGGCAAACTGACATCATGTTAGGTTCCTTGGGAAGAGCCTATGTTCTGTGAGAAATGTGCAAGCAACTGCACTTCCTGAAGATATTTTTAAATAATGTGTCCCTGCATCATATTGCATAGTTAGAAGTGGGTGATGATAGAGCAAGCGTTTGGTAGGAATGTGGAAATGTGCTAGCATATGCAAAAAAAAAAAAAAAAAGGTATGATAGTTTAATTTATATTAACAAGTCTAGCCATTATTAAAACTGTCTATCATTACTATATTAAAAAGAACAACTTACGATCAAAAGTAATTCTTGCCACATTGGTATATTTGCTCTCTCCAGCTTTTAGCGTGACTGCTTTGAAATCTACTGTGACGGCTTCATTTGATGGGGTTGTGCGTACACTCTGTAAAGTATAAATAAAAGAGAAGGTTACATAAGATGCAGGAAAACCATTAAGTATATAGATTTAGGAGGGCTACTCAAGATACTCACTGTTATCGGAACGTCTTTTGTTCCTGAATTTAAAAGGTGTAGGTTCAGCAGTTTTGGACGATCTGCAATACAACAAAGAATTAAAATGAGCAACGGAGATCAGAAAAACATTACGCAATTAAAAAACTGAAAGTCGTAGTTTTGTTTGTAGGATGAATTACCTTGTGAACGCAGCGTACCAAAGTCAAGCATCTCTGTGGAGGAGTAAATACCAGGGGCTGTGTAGACAAAACAAAAAATATAAAATCTGAAAACACTGTGTACAGCTGAAATGCCACAGCTGAGGTCTTTTGGAAAATCAAACGCACCTGATGTGACCTCCACTTCTACGGGGAGGATGATGAACTGGTCCTCGTTGGGGGCTTTGGTTCTGATTCTGATGAAAGCCGTGTGGTTGTCTACATCTCTGGATGAGAAGCTGGCTCTCATCACCCCCTTTGTCTCAAAAGGAGGAATCTCCTGTAGAGACGATGTAACGTGTGAGGGACTGAGGCTCAACTCTCACTACCATCGTTACTGGTTTTAAATATTAAAAGCAGGCAGACAAACAGAGGAATATAACACTAACCCATAATTTCCCAGTGCCTCCTTGTTGACCTGTGGGAAGCTCTAGATGTAGATCCCCACCACTGGAGTACATCTCAACAACCTGCAGGAGGAGAAGGAGGGACAGCAACACTTTACCATCATCACAGAAACATCACAGTCATTTACAGGCACTTCTAGCCATCATGGGGTCTCATGTCTCTGGGTTACCTGCAGTGGTTCACTGTATGGATTGTGGATGTTTATTAGTGGTGAGAAGCTGCTGTTTACTGGGACTCGAGCCCCTATGAAGGGCCGCAGTCTGTAGGGGTTTGGGATGCCGACCCCAAAAACCTTCAGGACAGAGAAGCAAAGAGAAAGAAATATTGGTTAAACTTCTGAAAGCATGAATCTAAATTTGAAAAGAAGTATTGTTTATTCAAGTCTGTACCTGGTATGTAAACACTCCATGATGTGAGGTGTTAATAAATAAAGTGTTTTCTACATTCCCAACTACTCGTGCAAGAAACACCACATCAAATGATGTATTCCCTCCTGGTGGAATAATCTGATGAAAGAACAGATGACAAATGACTTCAATAAACAGAGCAGATTACGCCCTCGCACAGTTAATCACACATGTACTACCTGATCTGAAAAGTCCACTGCTATGAAAACTCTAACTTTAGCATTTCAGTGGTGACTGCTGGTCATTTTTTTGGTGCAGATGTGTGCCTGAATTCTATTTCATGCCAGTTTATGGTAACAAATGTGATTTTCCATTTATCCAAAACACATGTAGATGCTCCAATTATAGTCTGCAGGTATTTCCTTATAGGTCCCGTCTTACACTAACAACCTGCACCAACAAGGTGGGGCAGACTATGACAGCTGAGACCCAGGGCAAAAAGATCGAGTAAAAGGCCCCCGCTGCCCCGCTTTCTGCTGTTCCTTAAGACTAGTGTTTGCATTGCAGGGTAATAACTGAAGGCAAATCAGATAAACAATATTTTCATCGCCTCCTCCCTGGTCTGGGGTACTGAGACTGGTGAGTGATATATGATAATATATTTTTAATTTATAAAAGTCAGGGGGACAAAAATAGGATTTTAAAAAGGAAGGGGAGATGCCCCCTCATAATTAGTGGAAATTACACCCTTGCCATTTATTGCTGGTAATCCTTAAAGCCAGAGACCTGAAGTAATCATACAGACACATATATTATTCCAAAGGCCAAGTTAAGTACATCCATTCTGTTGCTAATACAATTACACTCTGAAATACAAATTTTGGAGTATTTGTATGTAGTATTTAGTTGGAACACAGATAATAAATCACCGGGAAAGTACACCTGACACAAAACATGTGCCACGGGTCATGTGACCACAGCAAAGTTTTCTGGAGACTGTAGTCTCAAACTGTGTTTGGGACTGAAATGACGTTACCATATAATCACATAAAACCAGTGAATAACACAAACAACACAACGTATATTTGGTAAATGTAGTCATGAAATAACTGAGTGAGGGAATGTAGCACTGTAGTCATATATATCTACAACTCCGGATGTAACTGCAGGCACTCAAATTCACATCCTTCCATACATCTGTAGCCCTACCTGTAGCTGTGAGTAATTAGCCTGTGTAAGTAAATGTACTGACCAAGCTTGCTGAATTCACCTTAATGGATCATAAGTAAGTGTGATCATAAACCTCTTATAATCAAGTTCAACTTCTAATCCAGATGCCATTAATCTGGTGCCCCTAGAGAGACACTCTGAGACACTGTGAAACACTCCCATGTAGATAATGGAGGCCTCTGAGGCTGCTGAAGGACCTTGGCTGATAGAAAACACAGGATACCATGCTCTCCAAACTGAAAATCATGTTTTCCCTCTATGTGCAGTGAGCCAGTAAGATTCCCACACATCCATTTAACCACAGGGATGTGTTTAAAGGGATATGTGAAAATGTACAGTATATATACCACATTATGCAAGATACATGTACACAAATGATTGCCCTGTTCTCCTTAAGTGATTGAGCTTCAATAAAAGACATCTGAGGCTCCACAAGGACTTCAAACCTTGATGATACTTAATTTATGTCTTGAAAAGTACCAATATACAAAATATCCCCCATGGATAAGTCCAAAATTAAGCTCTCGGACATGTTTTATATGAAGTTAAACTGACTGGAGGAAGAAGAATTTTAGGGACTTTTAGGGAATAGGATTGGATACCAAAATATGATGACACTATGAAGTACAAACAACCTGTAAACTAATAAAACAATTTATCCAAAACTGCCCGTTGCACATTCCATCATCACTAAAACAATCTCTAAAAAGGATTTCCCTGGAGATGTTCATTTGTCTACTCTAATGTGCAAAGCCTTGACAACAAACACACCCCATGACAGAAGACTAGAGGCCTTTGGTTGTTATCTTCAAAACCGCCCAGTCTTCACTCCCACTGAACGTCTTTGTGAACTCGACTCTTGTGTCATGCAGATGAATATTTTTTTACACTTGCCACGTTACCACCAAATTAATGCACCGGACTGATTATCTATTTATGGACTTTTTGAACTAAATTGTAGTTTCACAAAAAGAAAGTTGTCACTTGTGAAAGTGAAAACATTTCTTTAGAAATCAATCAAAACTGATTAAAGATTTTCCCTAGTGTATGATTTGCTCTCTCTTTAGTCTAAACTGAGCAAAACGCATTTCACCGCCTGTTGCCAAAAACTTCATAGGTCCTATTTTTACTCAAATGAAAACTAAGAGAAAAAACTGTGAGAGGAAGAAGAAAGACCTTCACCCAGCGTCCTGTCTAACCACAACTCAGACACATGTTAAAAAACACAACAACAAATACCCTCGCTAGACAACCTAACTTACAGTGTATAATCACTGTCTTCGGACAGCGTATTGGTCAAAACATTCTTCAAGCACTTGTTTAGTACTTGTTAAGCCACACTTCAGCAAATACATGTCTGCTGAAGCTGTGGTTGGAGAAACAGAACAGGTCTTTCCTGTAAAGGGCGTCTCTGCATGCAGTACAAAAACATGAGCTCTGTCCGTGTAAGAAAGAAAATATATATTGGAAAACATTTCCAGTACGATACAGATTCTATGCCTGCAGTCGTCTGTTGCAAAGCACAGAATGTGTTTATCGCCCTCTTAGAGTTATTTTGGACTCATGCTCTTGGAAAACTGCATCCTGTGGTTAAATGGCAACTTTAGAGCTTTTTCTTTATTAAAACACCACTAACAAGATGTGTCATTTTTAGACTGTGTACACCAGATAACTCGTTACTGTTGCATTTCTTTCCCAGTTTCATTTGCTGTTGGATTCTACTGTAGACTGCCCCTTTGTTCGCTGCAACTCATCTATATCTCTAAACAGTTAGGGACTTCAGCGCCTGGAGTGGTCACATGTTCGAGCTGCACATGTGATTTGCATCAGGATTTCCCACATTATTGTTGGTGTCTAAATGTTGCTGTTTACTCATTTGCCATTGACGTGTTTGTCGACGCCTCGTGTTTGAGTTTAAAGCGAAAACAATCGTGTGTGTCTTGATAAGTGTCCAAATCTCTTGTTTACAGTAATTACACCAGGTCACCACTGTTAAAAACTGCCTCATGATGAGCATGATGCTAAAATAACACGGTGCAATCAGCACAGCCATGGGACTACAGATCAGGGAACTTTTTTTTATTTTTTTTTAAACAAGACAGTTCTACATTTTCCAAAACAAATGAACAAAGTGATGAGTACTTACCCTATTCTGGAAAAAGGATGCGTGAAAATGTGCTGTTGTTGCTGATATTGATATCAAACTAATTTCTTCTGAGCTAGGATTATGTAAATAAACTTTCTCCATTTTTGGCATTCCCACAGGCCTGGGAGAAAAAGGGGAAAAACATTTGTACAAGTAAGTAAACAACCGCATATTGAAAGACAGAGGATGATTATAAAAACCACCATGCTGGGGATATGAACAGAAACCCCAATAAAACTGTCATAACACAAAATTAATACCAAAGTCTCAACCCACTGAGATCAGTTGGATGTGATTAGTTTACCTGTAAAATAGGATAATAAAGACAAAGAAAAGTAATGGAAAAAAGGAAGAAAAGAAGAAGAAAGAAAAGAAACATGAAGGAGGTTTGGAAAGTAATAAAATTTCTTTTTTGAAGCATAATGACATAAGCTCACTGTGGAGTCACCCACTAAAGTGATTCATGATGGACTTGACATTCCTTTGGGTTACCATCTTCAGATTTGATTTGAAGGACTACACCATTGGTTTTGCATGTTATAGCCCATTAACTGCACAGAGCCCTGCATATATCTTTGATTTCCTCCAGCCTGTGGTTTCTTTCATTTCAATGTGGTATGAAAATCAACTTGTGCAGACTTGAGACTTGGGAGAGGCTTTTTGATTTCACCTGCCGCAAATGCACAGTCATGCGAGATGACACAGGCGATTGTGAACACTTATCAGCTTTTATTTTTTCAAACCTTTTGAATGACGCTGCTCATTCAAACATACTATTGTTTCACATGTGTCAGAGAGAGAGTAAGAACTTCTCAAGGTCTCATTTTCATGGCCTCCAAAAACATTCACAGCAGATAAGTGGATTGTTTGTTGTAGTGGGGGGAATGGGCCGAGGCAGCTGGGCTCCTTACCGGGGTCCAAGCTTTTCTAGAGTGCAACTGAATGATTTGCAAAGATTGGCTACACTTGAAGCTGGGTCATACCATATGGGTGTGCACCTACTGTCAGACTGGAATGTGACAGAGTATGTCGAGCCCTGGGTGAAGTTAGGTGCTGGACTTAAAAAAAAAATATGTGGTTTAGTTAAGTGCATTCCATAGATAAGTCATCACTGTGGACAGGCTGAGGTCAGCCATGTAAGTTTTAAGTAACGTGTGTGAAGAAGGAAAGTAAGGAAAAGTAAAAATTACAAATTATAGGCGGCGCACAAGATGAGAGATGCAGTGAAAGCATGAATCAGCAGCAACAAAACAGTCGTATCGTGTAAGAATGTATGAGACACTCACTGTTCATGAAAGTCCAACATTGGAGGTTCAAATCGTATAGGTCGGCAGTTCCCACGGTGTGGGGATGTGCTGCGAGAGAGAGGGAGACGTGACAACAGCAGCAGCAGGCTCGGAAAAATAGTATCCATGTTTGTGTGCATTTCAAACAAATGAGAAGCTAACACACAAACAAAGACACCATAGTCCGTGTTCAGGCACATCTAACAATGCATCATGCCGGCCACTGGATGACTTCCATCTCAACTGCACTACTTCCATATGTAAAATCTCTATGACAATCCATAGCTGGAAATTAAATAAAAATTAAGTCGGAACAAAAGAAACGAAGAGAGTGGTTGTCCTCCCACACGAAGGAGGTTTTTGAGCATGACTTGCACTCGCCTTGTTTTAGAACACCGGCATAACTCACCAAACCTGTTCAACAACAGGTGTAGCCAACAATGGGCACGGCCATCCCTAAAGAGAGACACCTCTTCCTAGGTAGAGCGCAACTATGTAGTGGAAGGGGGTTATGAAAATCTCATGAAAAAGAGAAGTTGAGCAGTGCTGTAGGCTGCAGGTGTGGCTCAGGCCTACAGCCACTTAATGGTTGAAATGCAAATACCTACAAGTTACATCCTCTTTTTGTTCAGAATATAAAGAACTGATCGTGAAAAGGACATCACGTGCAAAATGCAAAAAGGTGAAGTCACCGATTCTTTTGAACTGGGATAGATGCAATGGTACCCAACACCGTTTCCTTATACTTCACTCTAATGTAATTACTCTAACATCACCCTAGAGTCAGACAATTTACCAGAGATCAATTTCACCCATTTACTACCAGGCCTGCGTGTACAGGGGCAGACAATGGGCCAGCTCCCTACAGACAGGATGGATTTCCCCTTTCTCCCCTGAGACCCATAGTGATCCACACAGAAACACAAACCACGCAGTCTTCCACTGGGATGATCTGTCATCTACAGCCTTTCCTCACTTCACTCATTAATACAACAACTACTGACAAAACTCTTGCAGGATTAAGGCTTCACATGTATCCTGGCTGTGAATTCTCTGCGGCCTTTTGCTCGCTGCTTCAGAACCAATGTGTTGAATGTCAGTGTGTAATTGGAGGAGCTGGGGAGATCATGGGGAGGACTGTGGCTCTGGGATCTGGGTATGTCCAGTGTCAGACTAACCTTAAGTACATAGAAAAACTGACTGAATAACAGAAGACTGGCACATTCAAAGCTTCCTTTGTGAAAGAGGAGCACTCTGAATGATACAAAAGAGATGATTATTAACAAAGCCAAAGAGATTCGCCAAAAGTGCCCATACAATGCAGAAAGGGGAAGCTCTGCATTTAAAAACTCTTCAACAACAACGTCAAATGTCAAAACATCTTCCCCCCTGGTTAAGGGAGTGGTCATGCTATGCCAGAACAAGATAACCCTTTTATGGATTAGAACGTACTGTACAAATAGTAAAGGCTCTCTGTATGTTTTCCCCAGACAAAACATGAATGCCAAAACTAAGCACAGGAGACTGATGTTATGTGGAGAACTAGATACAAACGCATGATGATGAAAAGCAACTTTCACACATTTCCTGACTTTAAAAAAGTGTTTATTCGCTCTAAGCACTAGACACAGCAGATTTTAGCCACTCGCACACTGAGCAGTGTCCAAGCATTTTAGAGGACTCACTATACAGTTCTCAGACAGGCACTACGGTTCTCACGGTGCTGGGATTTAATAGTCTGATGTTTGTCTGAGATTGACACAAGTAAGCCAAATAGAACATCCCCAAAGCAATGTGCAGTCACTTCTGTTTGAGCAACCCTGACTCTGAGGCAACGTGACCTAACCACGGACACTTGTTTAGTATCAGAGGTGAGGCTACTCCAAAAAACACACAACCATCTGCCTGCTCTGCTCAACCTCATCAGCACGAGCACAAACTCGCCTCGTTGCGCCTTCCCTCTTTCACACTCGACTCTTCCAAGCAGCTACAGCAGGACAGAGGCCGGTCGGGCTGAGCAACAGGTGCCATGGACCGAGCGGCTTCCCTGACCACTGATGTCACCAACGGCACATGTTTCAGAGAGATGAGGGGGCAATGCATATGGGTGTAAAAAACTGCTCTGCCTTCCTGTAAAGGACTTCATGCTTATTACCAAGTGTATGTTGGCTTCAAGTGGCTGTCTTGCCTGAAGGCACTGGCAACTTGTGATTATACTTCTCCAGCTTTTTATTTTGGGGAGTTAACCGACACTACATGACTGGCCTAGAGGTAATAAAATTCCTTTACAGGTCTGTTAGCCATCACAAAACAACCTTTTCTATCTGCTTCTTCTCATGTTCATGGCAACTGATAACATATTTGCCAGTTTGTTAGAGTAAAATTTCTGCTCATCTTTGTTGCGTGAAGCTTTTCTTTGGGAATGTTCGTTGTGTTAAATGTGGCAGAATAATAATTTGTGCGCACCACTGTTGCTGTGCCCTGTCTGCCCAGTTCAACAACTCCTCCTACACTTGAACTTTTCACTATACAGTGGCAGCATAGCAACACTTTACAAAAGCATGCAAATGTGGAACGAGGAACAGCATGGATGTAAATGTACCCGACTACCATATCATTAATGCAGTGGCATTTAAACGCATAAATATCTTTCTATCTTAAGAGGGGAGGATATTTCTAAAGTGAAGAAATAAAAACGTACCTTTGTTGATGATATAAACTAAAATCAATGTCAGATTCCGCCTGCAGAAAAACAGATACAGTAAGTTATCATTATAAGGTGACTGTGAGGGTGGGGGGCAGGGGGATCAAACTGCAATTTGTAAACCAAGTAGCCAACATGCATTTGTGGTTGTGTGTAAATGTTAGTCACCATAATGAAAAGGTAACAAATGATAAAAACAAAAAGGTAAGACGTACCTGTAAGAGGCTTCCCTCGCCAAAATGTAGAACCTCTAGAATTGTGTCTGACTGAATGAATGCTGTAAGAAAGTAAGAGGAAGACCACGTGAGTATTATCTCAACCACTGCCGTCATCAAAAAAAGATCTGTTTGTAATTTTAGTTTTGAACGCTTTACAAGGCAAACTCATAAAGCCTGGCTTGCAGGTTAAAGACGTAAAAGAAATAATGCAACACAGAGAGACGTTCTAAGTGTTGATACGTTTCACCTGTTTTGCATGGCAAAGCACTTTATACAGAGGCCTCGGGAAGGCACAGCTGATTTAAGATGATGCAATGTCAGAGCGGTTGGATAGCAGCAGCCAATATTACTCCATTTCAGAGGAAGTGTGGTGAAATCATAAGAAAAGCTACAGCCAGGGAGATAATTAAAAATAGCTCTCAGCTGAAGCCCCCCTTCCCCCCAAATCTCCAAAGCAAAAGTCCTCTGTAAGCAGCCATATCTTCCTGAACCACAAAGCAATATACTGATAAAGATAACTCTACTTGAACTTTAATCTCTCGCACTTTCAGAACAGGCAAGAAACTGCTTCACTTCATGTGGAAGTTCGGTGTCCAAAAAGAAACACTACATGTACCACTGTCAAGACACAACACACACACACACATCTATTTCAGGAAGTTACAAGGTGTCAGGCCACAGGGCCGTTTGGTGTAAAACATTTTGCTTATATTCTCTAGTACAGGCATGGGGAATCTATTCCACAAAGGGCCGGTGTGGCTGCAGGTTTTCTTTCCAACCAAGCAGCAGCACACCAGACTTGACTCATTTAATCAACTGATATTAGTCTTCAGACAGTTGATTGGTCAAACTGTGTGCTCCTGGTTGGCTGGAGCAAAAACCTGCAGCCACACCAGCCCTTTGTGGAACAGGTTCCCCATGCCTGCTCTAGGAGATAGATTAAAAGGAACTTAAGTCAGCATGCCCTGATATTCTTGAGCTGGGTTAAAAAGGCAGCGAGGCCTTTGTAATCACATTACTATCACCGGGATTCACACTGGACGTGTCTCCTATTCCCTGGCATATGACTCACTCAAAGTATGAATCTACAAGCTTAGAGAGTCTAAAACTCAACTCACCACTCAGCATCTTTTATGCTTTCACTCTACTGAGAAGCTTTTCACCTGACACCACCTACATCCCACAGCTTGTGCTGCCAGACCAACCTTTCCAGATCATATTCACAGCGTACTTCATTAGGTTTTAGACAAAAAACAAGTAGACTGAGGTGATCTAATCACTTGGTGCAACAATTCACAGTTTTAGTTCCTCCTTAGGTTTCATTTCTGTCATGACACAAGCACAACTTGCAGATCAAACTTAAAGCCAGACGTCTGTTGATGTGGAGTTTTTCCAAGTTCATAATATCCCTTTTATATAGAAGAATAAAGAGGTACAAAACAACCTCTCCTGCTACATACCATGGTCCTACATAGGCAAAATATGACTAGACCTAGTGAAAATGAGAGCAGCGAGGAGCACTGAATGAAAAGCGAAACATACTAAATTCATAATTTTCCCTGTAACAAATACTATATAGTCTTCAGAGCTGCAGATTGTCTTTTACATGCATCAGCTTTGGGCCTAATGGTCACAGGACAACTTTGGGCAATTGCTTCCAAGTGAAAGGAAGCAATTTCTCTTCATTAAAAAGTCATATCACATCTCCTGTCATAGACCTCTGTAAATCTGTACAGATAAATTAAATAGTGAAGCCTGAGTATTGATGTAGATAACTGTGACTAAGTTTGTTGAGAGTTGGCATTGGTAAGAGCACGACAAAGTGAATTCACAGTACTTGCCGAATAAGCCATGCATTGCTGCTTTATCATTGGCGTGTGTCTCTGTTGTTTGTGCTGCAAATGTCAGGAACCAATGTAAACGATTTAAAGGCACCAGGCACGTTTCAGAGTGGGCACAGCTCGTCAGTTGTTGGACTTATCGCTGTGTCCTGACATGATCGGTAGATGTGACAGCCGGACACTTCAGCCCGCAGAAGAAACATGCGGCTGTTGTTTGGTCCGCACACTGGTCGGTGCCAAGCTGTAGCCCACCAAGGGTCAAATCAAAACGCTCAGCCACGTTTACAAATACCTGTCATCTGACTGACACCCGCATTTCCTTCACTGGGCCCAGTATGAGGAAGTAGTGCTCGGTAACCTGCCTCAGACAGGGTTGCCAATAATGTCGCTACTCTGTCATCTGTCTTCATTCCAGTGCAGTAAGATCACAAAGTGGCTGATGCAAGCTAACATTTCAACTAGCCACAGTGCTAACAAGCTGCTACTCCCGTTTCTGTCGCGTACAGTTTCCAGTGTTTGCTAAGCACAGTGTTGGCCCAACTTAGCCATATAAGGAAGGGATGACAACATGACAACAAGCTACAGACGGAGCTAACGTTTACTGTCACGTTAAAGGCCACACACAGCTAACTAACGGTGGCACTTTCACTGTGAACTGTGCTTAGCAAGTCCAACACTGCAGCTCCTGGCAAATTTCCGTTAGTGTCAAAGAAAAGCGACAACACTTTGTGTCGGTGTCGGACAAGTAATTACGTTAGCGACGTAGCGGGCTAGCTGTGATAAAGTTAGCCCGTAGAGGTAACCTCAACCGACACTTGGTAGAAATGCCTACGGAAGTTAGCGCTAGCTAACGCAGACGTCGCCAGCTAAGTTACAAACCTTGTTTATTCGCCCGCGTCGTGTGAATAAAAGCAATAAATAATATCCTCAGGAATCCGATACATGGTGCTCTTGTTCTTGTGTTAGAGTGGCGACAACTCTTGACTCTTTCTTGACTCGCCATGCTACAAATCCTTCTGTTACGATAACAACCGAGCGGGTTTGCGGACATGCCCGTGTAAACCTCTGCTGACTCTGTCAATCATCGCCGTTAAAACACTGGAGCTCCACCGAGCAGCGGCAGCAGCTAACTACTGAGCAGCAGCAGCAGCAGGCTGGATGGCCTTCTTCTTCTTCGCTTCCTCTTCCGCTCCACGTGTGACGCGGCACAGCGGAGGCTACTGCTGCCTGCTGCAGCGGAGTCACAGGGGCCCCTACCAACAGGGGCCACTGAGAGCCCAGCGCACCACACACTAAGAAAACACGAACAGCTGCAAATTCAGAATGCATCTTTCACGACTAATGTAATGATGATTTTTTCTATCAGGGCCAGCTCAAGGGGCTGGTTGTCTGTATAGCCTACCACAAGCTGTTCCACATCCAGAACATGTGCAGTAGGCTACATCATTGACTGCATTTCTTCAACTGCTGAAAATCTGAACAGAAAACTCTAAAAGTCTGTTTTTCCTAAAGTTTGGACCAGTAGCGTAGCTATTATTATTTTTGGCTCCTGTAGTCGACAAAAGTGGTAGGCTAGTATTAGGTTATTTACACGGACCCTAAGAGCTCAGCCTTTGCACTGCAAATTATGAGAATGTGCGAATACACAAAAACACTGCAAAAACATACACAAATACATGAATATGCTGTAAATTCAGAAAACATCTTCATCACTCTGACAACACATGCACTGCAAGAACTCCCAACATCTGCAAATACAAAAACTCACGACACAAAGGATGTGTTTCTGGGCACTGAAAAAAGTGACGGACTGTACGAGCTGTTCAATGCTTCTTGACTTTAGAAGTTACGAAGCCAGCTACCAGAATGTATTTAGCTACAAAAGCGGGAGAGATAATCCTAAAGATAAATGATACAACACGTGGCTGCTGTAGGATAATGAAGTAATGGTTAAAGGTTGCCGTTGATAAAGCCTGATGAATATTGACAAGTAAAGTTTAGAGACGAAATTGGGTATAAACCAAGATAAGAGATCGGCCTTGAGAACATAAGCAGCTGCTTCTCTGGATGTGTAGAGCTGCCGCTGAAAGCTGACTAGATGCTTGTCTAGTACAGTTAGATTGTGTTGCTCCTTTACATGGACCCTCTTTGGGTGAGAGGAACTATTTTTTGTAAGCCAAGATCAGTAGACCATATCACTAAAGAGCTCTGACAGCAAGATAACGCTAATAAACGCATGACTTGTTTTATTATTACAAGGGTAACAAAGGTTGGCTATTTTCTGCTGTGTGCAAAATGTCATCTTTATTACTTAGTACAACACTTTTACTAGCAAAAGTGATTTCAATAGATATCTTGTCTGGTTTTGAGAATTGGTAAAATGACTGTCCCAGCTTTTGATTTACAATATGAATTACTTTTTTAATCCCCAAGGGGAATTTGGGTGCACAACAAAATATTGTTAATCACGCTGCCTTGTTCACTTGGTATTCACTTATGAGTCAAGTGAGTAGAGCTTAAGTCCTAATGTCACTATCAACATGTTTTGTTTTGTTATATACAATAATTAGCAATAGGGTTTTTGGAATACCTTTCAGCTATGAATGACTACGAAACTACTGGATGTTTATCATTTATTTTTGGTTTAGGCTGTCAAATTGGCATATAATTAGGCAATACTGACAAATTGCCAATCCCCCCTCTTTTAAGGAGTAAAAATATAACTGTCCCTGTGTGGCAAATGTCAGTCCTTTACAAATCAATTCTTTATAATGAAAAGCATGATTGGGGTCCAGGCCAAGGAAAGTCAAAATGTAGATGAGTAATGAAACAATCAGAGGAAAATGTTATGTGTCTTAATCACATTGTAGTCCACATGACCACAAAAGTAATATGAGTCAGTAATATGAGTCACTTAAAAGGAGCAGCTCAACTGTCAGTCATAAGTAGACAGAGTAGTTCATATCTATTTCAAATAATGAGGTCACAGTATTGACATGGCTGTAATAGTGGAAAGTCACTGACTGGACAACTGTCAAGTCTAAAGGCAGTTTAAAGGAAATGACTGCTGCAATAGCCTTTCATCTCATGTGGTTACATTTTGTTAATCATTTTCCAGGCACAATGCAGTGGTAGAGGATCATTTATCAGTATAAAATGTAAACAGAGAAAAATGCCTGGCCAAGTTAACATCTTAAAAAACCTGAGGATGTTAAGGTAATTTGTTATAAGGACCAATGGTTGTTTTCACGAGTCTGGAAGAATAGTGAAATTAATATTTATAGTGAGACACACATCAACATCAACATGTTTTTGCCCTTTGACCCCTGCAACGTTAACACAGCTGACAGTGGTTTAGGACTATTTGTCTGTTGCTGTTGTCCGTCACATACACAACATGGTGAAACAAGAAACTAGAGAACAGGATTTCTTAGCCAGAGGGCTGTAAACCAGAGAGAAACAGATCTAACCCACATCTACTAACTTTGAGGTTGATATTAAAGGCAGAACATATCTCATGTCAACGTTCACATCCAAGTTTCGGTGAAGCGAACAGAAAGACACGTATGCTCATCACATTTACAGAACACGATTGCGCTGAAAGACTAACGGTGAATTATCTGTCCCAAACCGGACAGAGTCAACAACATTTTGCTGTCAAGGCAACATGAAAGGGGGTAAGTGCTGTCCCATTCCTGTTTATAGCATCTGGAGCCCATTCAGACGCTCACACTCATTCACTTACAGCTGATGTCAATTAAGTCAGTGAGGGGTCAGGGCTTGAGTCTTTAGGGGGCAGACTGGAACTGGGCCGGTGTTGGCCTAGGCTGTGACAGTTCCAGGATAATGCTCCTTTGTATTCCAGGTTACTGACACTGACATAAAACTGAGTCATTGTTAATGTTTTTAATTACACTTTACTTTTCTACTGTGAGTAGCCCAAATGTCTGCTGTGAAAATGACCCACAGACTGTGACTGAACCCACTGAACTGCCTCCAGGGCCTTTTTGCTGAACTGATGAGTGTCATTTCTAAAGTTTCCTGCAGATGGCAGAGATGTGATAATGTGCATCATCTGAGAGCCGCTCACAGAGTAGGTCCACATTTCCATCATTGGTGATAATCAGTCGTCATCAGAGCCTCATAATAAGTCTCATTATGCAATTCAGATGAGGCATCTTGACATATGAGTGCATGGCAATATACCTGGGTCAAAACAGCACATAATTTAGCGTGACATTGGTAGTATGTAGATGCAGCCTGAGATCAATTGTAACTCATGGATACATGAATTTTTAGTGCATGGTTTTTAGCTCTTGTAAGTGTTGGAAGATCAATTTGGGGTCTTTACCTTGAGTAAGTAAATGCACAACACCATGCACAGTACATAAAATGTCATTGAAGTATAAAAGTAAATTTTGTGGTTTAGTCCCTCTGACTGATTTATTATTGAAATGACATCTTTAGGTAATTAGTGCTGACACATTAGATAGATAGATAGATAGATAGATAGATAGATAGATAGATAGATAGATAGATAGATAGATAGATAGATAGATAGATAGATAGATAGAAAACTCTGCTCCCACTGTCACAAGTAACAATTCTTTTAAATTATGTTTCCTTTGACCCTGGTAACTGTGAGCA